>JALLOT010001663.1:0-14455 GCA_036939595.1 Thalassiosira livingstoniorum | reverse complement strand
CAGTATTAGCAAGAACTATGCAAAAATGGAGGCAAATCCACGCATCGACACGAGTGGACTACTCACAGCCGACGAGTTTTATGACTGTCTCCGTGACATCGATGCATACGGAACAGATAAACTATGGACACAGCGTTTCTGGTTTCGTGTAGAGTATGCATTCAATGCCACCATGAAAGAATATTTCCTTCCAAAAAGAGATGGTTTCAAACTCCTACTAACCATTGATGACGACAAAGTCCACTACAATTACAAGGCAAAACGACATGTGCTGATCAACAAAGACTCAAAATTAAAGCGAAAACGCCACCAACGAGATAATGCAAATGGGTCCAATTTACATGTGGCGTCGCATGCCGCATCGGACATTCCAGCAATCGTAAGGGCCGAACGAGAGGAGCAAGAAGAGCACCAATGTGTCTATGGCATTTTTAGAGAGATTTTTGATTTCGATGGTGAGAGTTGTCCAAACCTCTCAAATAAAGTCACCGTCGCACTTGACCGTCAGTACTGGAATCCAAAGTTTCTACAAGCAGTACTTGCAACCGGTGCTGACATTGTCGGCACTGTCAAAAGAACGAATTTCTATCCATTTTATTACGGTCCGAAGAAGGAAACCAACCGAGAATGGATTGAAACCAATGGTCCAAAATCTGTCTTCATCAAAGAACTGAAACATAACTGTGGGAAAGCAGGGCCAAAAAACCACAAACTCAGTGCTATTGCCTATCGCAACGGCATAAGCTCTTCTGTTGCGCTTATGATTTCCTCTCAATTTCATGGCCGGCAGTGGGATTTCATAGCTGCTGATGCAAGAGCTGCGAAGAAGTACCATTCTGATCTCTGTGATGGTGCTAGAATTATGTGTGCATTCAAGCTATTGGCAGGCGAAGACCCAGCAGATGACGAACCAGAGGAGGTAGAGATTGATTATCTTTGGCATTGGGAGGTATTAAGCGAAAAGGTGGTGCCAGTGACTTCGATTCAACTGGATGCTGTCTGGTGGTTGTGTAGAGCCTTCTCACAGTCCTCCAGTCACTGTGACAAGATGATTCGAGCGTGGGCTCCATTCATTTGTAATAACCATCCAATGCGTGAAAACTTCGATTTGGTGCTATCGTATTGTGGGAAGACGGAGTTGTTGGACGCATCGGGCGGACAAGACACAGATGACAACGAAGGAGAGTCAGTAGTTGAAATTGAAGATGATTTAGTGGAGGCACTTGTACATGGCGTTGATTGCAGTGATGAGTCTAGCAGTAGCAGCGGCTCGAACTCATCAAGTTCATCCTTTTCTAACTCGAATGACCTAGAGACCAATCTTACTCCGTCACATCTACGAGTTTTTGTCAACGGCCTAGAAATAATTGGTGACGAGGACGAGAGTATTTCGTCTGCGGGTAATAGCCAAAATGATTGCTCTTCTAATAGCAGCAGCAGCGGCAGTGGAAACTGCGCTGACATTGAAGACTTTTTGGAATGTTTTAGCGGGTACTATTCGGGAAGTAAATTTATGGCACTCGCTAAAGAAGAAGCCCCAGAATTTATCAATGCTCTGACGGATGGCGAGTTGGATCTTTGCTTTTTGGAGCTGCCTCTAGAAAAACCTGCCACTTCAGATGAAAAACGCGAATTACTTATCGAATACACACAAATGTCGCAGACTGAGCAGTCATTGCTTGGGTTGAGTCTGGATGCAATGATGGAAATTTCTCTTGATCTTGAACTCCAAGTCAGTCAAGATCTTGGCATAAATGAGTTTCGGCATGCTCTAGCAATTGAGCTTGATAAAAATGAGTCTACTGCCGAAGAGATGGCTTTGACGACGGCAATGCTGAAGTCTTCTTTTATGAAAAAGCTTCCGAAAGGGAATGGTGAAGGAAGATCAAAGTATGCTACCCGTGGCCAGAGACTCGAAGAAAAAGTATTGGTTCAGTTTTTTGATCTGTGGAAAAATAATAGTTTCATGAGTCACATTGGATCCCCGGAAGCAATTTACTCTCCTGGTCTGGTAGAATGCGATAGGCATAGCTTTCAACGCGATAGCTCAGACAGTGTTGTTGTATTTTTTTCACCAGAAGACGATGGAAAAAAGCTTGTCCCTGTCGAAGTTAAGAGCCGAGTATCTCCAAATACTTTTCATCGTGAACGGCTGCTATGAGAAAGTAATAGGATCAAGCCATTGTGGATGGGATGCGGCAAATCTCAAATTGCATTTTATGAGCTAGAAGCTTTTCATCCAAGGCTAAAAGAGCTCGTCCCAAATGGTCACGAGCTTCTCCAGTCACTTCACCATTGCCTTGTTTGGAGGAAGCAATACTTGGTGCTACTCATTGCTGACAATCATTCTCTGATGCACATTTTGCTAATACATTTTCCATTGCAATTACTCCTTGCCTACAATGAAATTAGCAAGGCATTGTTTGAAAAGACTTGTGCATTCGCTTGGGAAAAAGGCAAAGGCATTCCCGATGGTAATTTGGAGGTAAATCCATCGACTGGTGAAGTGGTGTTTGTTGAGGAAAGAGGCAAGATGAGCTGCTACATAGCAGCTCACAAGGACAAGTGGGACGTCTCAAAAAGGAATGCCATTCCTGGAGCCATTCTCTGCAGCAGCATTAGTAGCTTGGACAATAGTTCGGTGTAAAAATTTAACACTTTCTTGTTTTCATTGTAGCTTGGTTGTAAATTGATTGTAGCTTAGATGTAGTTGGGTAGTAGCTCCTCAAATCACTCATCCTCCCCCTCAATTAGTCTATCCTATCCGGCAGAAATAGCAACAAAATCAAAAGAAAATAATGAGGGACACTGGAAAATAAATAATCAATTGAGGTGCCATTCGAAAAAGATACATAAATGCATGGTCCGGGGCCTCCGGTATAATCAATGCCGCCTCCTCTGCCCCCCTGTCACCACACCCCCCTCCGTTCCCACAACATCCAACCAAAATTCTCTCCACCCCCCCAAAACCACGCCTCAACAACCAGCTGGTAGAGCCAACAACATTACAGAGGCGTAAAATCGGCGTCCGGGGCCTCCGGTGTAAACGCAGTGTCCGAATTTCCAGATCGGAAGAGCNGCAAGAGCTGCAAAGAAGTACCATTCTGATCTCTGTGATGGTGCTAGAATCATGTGTGCATTCAAGCTATTGGCTGGCGAAGACCCAGCGGATGAAGAGCCCGAGGAGGTAGAGATCAATTATCTTCGGCATTGGGAGGTATTAAGTGAAAAGGTGGTGCCAGTAACTTCGATTCAATTGGATGCTGTCTGGTGGTTGTGTCGAGCCTTTTCACAGTCTTCTAGTCACTGTGACAAAATGATTAGAGCATGGGCTCCTTTCATAGGCAATAACCATCCAATGCGTGAAAACTTCAATTTAGTGCTATCGTATATGAATGAAGATTCTTTAAAAGATTTTTTGGGTTGCTGGAGAAGCATCAATGTGGATAGACCCTATCACATGCCACTTCCTATCATGCCTACTGCTCGGATCATTCCCAAAGCTACATCAGTGTGGAATTCGGTCAAAGGTGGAGGAGATACCTTAACAAAATTTCATGACAACTGCCAAGAACGCATCGGAATACGATCGGAGACTACGGTTGTCACCTCAAGAATTCTGAACTACATGGCAATGGTATTCCATCGATCCATGCAAATCATCTCGGCGAAAGATGACCTCGACAAATACCCTACGCTCTATCATTTTCGTGATGCAAATAATCACCGCTATTCCTTTTCTGATGCTCTACAGGAACTTGTGGATCAAATTTTACTCCTTCCAAACAAAGATGTGACAGAGACTCCACCAAATCATCCAAGCCAATCGACTGCAATCAACAGAATAATCTCTGTCGACACGAGCTGCCTCTACGAACAACCATTTCAATCAGAAAATAACAGCATACGAAGACGGTCTGCGAGGCACGGTCCTCCAACGCCGCAGACACCCGTCCTCCCATTTGCATCGGCATCAAGTGGCCACACTCCGCAAAATCGACCAAAGACTCTTCCAAAAGAATTTGCTGAGCGATGTAATAATTGCGATGGCACTTATTATGCTGTCAAAGTCACTGAAAACCAACCCAATGGAGAAAGATTGGCTTGTTATAACTGCGGTCGGAGAACTTTTTGGAAGTGTTTCCAATGCAAGCGTCATTTGTGTAATGTACCGCCGAACGATACCGATGAGCAGAGGTTTCCCCAACACTTCGTCACCAGAGTTCCAAAGCTTACTGCCGATGGTAATTTGGAGGTAAATCCATCGACAGGCGAAGTTGTTTTCATTGAAGAGAGAGGCAAGATGAGCTGCTACATAGCAGCTCACAAAGACAAGTGGGATGTCTCAAAACGAAATGCTATTCCAAATGCCATTCTTTGCAGCAGTATTAGTAGCTTGGATGATAGTTCCAACTAAAAATGTAGCATTATCTTGTTTTCATTGTAGCTCAGTTGTAGCTCGGTTGTAGTTTTGTTGTGTAGTTGGGTAGGAGCTTGGTTGAATAACTGACCAAAAGAAAAAAGAGGGGCATTGGAAAATAAATAACCGGTTGAGATGCCATTCAAAAAAGATACATAAATGCATGGTCCGGGGCCTCCGGTGTAAACAATGCTGCCTCCCCTGCCCCCTGTCACCACACCTCCATCCGTTCCCACAACATCCAACCAAAATTCTCCTCCCCCCAAAGCCCCGCTTCAACAACCAGCCAGTGGAACTAACAACAATACAGAGGCATAAAATCAGTGTCAGGGGCCTTTGGTGTAAACACAGTGTCCCAATTTCCATAATCCATGATGCCATACAGTCATCCCCCCCCCTTCCCAATTTTTTCATTGAATAACATTCATTGTGCCACTAGTCCATGCTGCTCACTGTATGGTCTGAAAATGTACTAAGCAAACACTTGATTAAGTGAGAGTACAGAGAGTACAAAATAATAACTATCTCTTACATTGTCCATGATGCCAAAGGAAACTTTTGACACTGCTAATGGCAGAAGATGGCTTGTTTTACTAGCATGGCTAACAATTGTTTATTGTATTTTTTGACAATGTTGAGTCTGCAGTAGGTGGTGCAATCGCTGGAAGACACCTGGAGCAGATCACTCCTAGGCTGAAATCCTGGTGCGTGCCTGCTACAAAGGTTGTGCTTAGTTTATTATTTTTGTTTGTGGCGAAGGCCTGCTGTCACTTTTTGAGCTTGTGGGGTGATAGCATCTGAATGGAAGGCACTTGTTGTGTGATTGGCCTGGCTTCAAATGTCATTCTTTTTAAGGTAGCTAGTACCTTTGAAAGCTAAAAAAATCTGCATTTATTACTCATTCCTACGTAACTATCTATGGGATTAGCAGAAACTCGAATTTCATCCACTGACAGGATGAATTTTGAAACTCGTCCAACCAGAGGACGCCCCGTCTCATCATGGATATTAAGATTCGATCTATTAATACATTAATACAATCTCTCTTGTCATGAAAATATTTCGTAATTGTATGAAGCCGATTGAACGCAGCACGGATGTCTACACACTTTTAAGTAGAACACTTCCGTCTCATCATGTTCTCTTACGCAAGCTGTAAAGCTGCACATCCGCGAAGAAAGTCTTCAAATCTCAACTACAACTAGCTAACGAAGAAACCTCAGTATCCGTCGCACCCATATCAATACATTCGATAACTAACGGTGCATCCGAAACTCCACCCACACGTTGATCATGTTGCTTCCGACGATCAAGCTCCCCCGGTAAACTGCATTGGCCAAATTTATCATGAACCAATCGCTGTCGAATAGGATGACTGCGATGAGGATGCGTAAAAGCATCGAAATTCTCACTACGATCCTGACTCTCCGAGTACGCAGTACTGCCAGTCCTGCCAGCACCATCCAGTTTCGAGAGCTGTCCCTCCACTATCCGCTCCAACGACGCCTTCTGCTTTGATATGATGCTATGAAGAGCAGCAATGGTCCTCTGATATGCCACACTCTCTCCTTCCCTTTCCTTTTCTTTTTGTCGTAGGTATTCATTCTGCTGTTTCAGTTTTCGAATTGTCACGTGAGAGCATTCTACTTCCCGTTCTTTTTGGAGGTAGTCTTTTTTTAGTTTTTGGTATTGTTTGGATTGGGATTGTTGGAGTGTTTCTAGTTGGAGGTGTAGGGTTTTGTTTTCTTGGTTCAATGTTTGGAGTGAGTCGTTTTGGGTTTGGAGATCCCCGCATCTTGCATTGGTGCTATCTAAAAGACGTTTTTGTTGTGCGTATTCGTGTTCGAGTGTTTCGTTTTGGGAGTTTGATTGTTCAAGCAAATTGTTTATTTGCTCGAGCTTGGAATTGGCCTGCGATAATTCCGACTCAAGTTCTTTTGCCTTCTCTTTCATCTGCCTTTTTTCTGAGTCAGTTTCTGAACTTGAATTACTTTGGCATACCCGCAACGAGTGCTCCAACTCCTTAATCTTAGCCGCCTGCTCCTCAATCAATGCCCTCGATTCTGATCTCCCTTCCAACCTTTCGATTAAGAGAGAATTCTCCTCTTTCAGCACCCTTACTGCCTTCTCCCTCTGCATCATCTCTCCCCTCAACCTCCGCATCTCAGTCAACAAGGCATGATTCCCATCAATCTTTTCTTTAATTTCAAATTGCAGTGCCTCCTTCTGTTTCCCCGCAGCCTTTTGCAATTCCTCCAACGCCGTAATCTGCGAGGTCAAGTAGGACGTTCGTCGAAATTCCTCCTTGAGGCTGTTTCGGCAGAGCTTGAGTTCTTGGTGGAGGGCTTCGTCCTGTCGGGCTTTGTCTTCGAGAGCATCGCGGAGTATGCCAATTTCGAGGCAGAGATCGAGGATTAAGGTGTCTTTGTCTGTGATGGGTTTGCCGGATTTGTCGAGGATGGTGACGACGTTGCTGTGGGGGTGGAATTCGTGTTCGGTGGGGTTGGATGGGGTGTTGGGGTGGTTGGAGTGGTTGGAGGGTGGGAGCGGCGAGTGTGGCTCCTCTCGAAATCTAACGAATGACGTTTCTGACGTTTCGGACGAGTCCGATGTTTCAGATGTTCCTGATGTTCCCGATGGTCTGCGTCTACCGACAGAGGCTTGCTTCGGTTTCGAACTCTTGCGATCCACGCAATTTCTCCACGAATAATATCGTTTCGTTTGCCTTGTTTGTTTGTGTATCAAGTCGTCAATGGAGATGGTATTTGTGCTCAGGGTGTTGCCACTGGATTGGACGGGAACACTTTCACTGTCTCCTTTGATTTCGTCCCTGAATGCCATGGTTGTTTAGGAAATGTCAACGTTCAAGGTTGTATCGAGGTTGTATTTTCTATTTTGTCTTTGTTTACGATTGCTTTGTATGGCTTGAAGTTTATGATAACCACGGTGCCTCCAATCGAAATAAGCAATTGGGTGTGGCACACACACAATGGTGGCTTTATGTCCAACGGCTTGATTGCGGCTTTGCCCGTGGCGGCACACGACAGACATCACCATGAGCACGTTTCCAAGATTTTGTGATTCGCATTCGCAATAATTCCCCGCAATTCGCATTCCAAGATCAAGATCATGAGCAAATCAAATTCACGAAAAAATGGTGATGAAACAGGATGTAAACGTGATAAAAATACAGGAATGGTAAGAAGTATGTAAGTACTAAGTACTTACTTAGTACTTACTTCTTAGGAAGGTAAGGTACAACATACTTCTTAAGATAAGTGTAAAAGAATCATGGGGCGGGTCATGTTGTAATCTTCCATGATGTTTAACAAAAGCTTCTCTTTCATTTTCATTACATTGATCACAGTATTGAAGCTACTTTTTTTAAAGAGGTTTGGTTGTTTTGTTATCACAATTCATCATTGATTATTTGTAATCAGTTTTGTGCGATCAACTAGTGAGCACCAAGGTGATGGAGAAGTATTATGGTTATGAGGGATTTGTGAAATCATTAATGAAGTTACCTTGATTTGGAAAATTGGAAATTTCACAAATTAAAAATTACTACCATTTTAATCTCCAATTTTAGTGACCCATTTTAGACCAAATGAGTCTGGTTGGTTGTGTTGAGGTGTCAACATTTTTCATTTTTCTCTACAGGCATTGTCAGAAGTCAGAATAAAGATAACTGTACTATGCAGGAAGACATTAATCATAACATTATTCACAAAACATCACCAAATCCCTTAGGTAACCACACATAATATAAAAAAGTGATGCAAAAAAGAGTTCCTGCATTCACACTCTTTCTTTGTGAACTGATTTAACTCAATTTCCTGATATGAAAAAATTGTGCTGTTGTAAAGATGAATCTACACATGACCCACAGGAACCCAGTGATTGGGACTGACCACAAAAAGACCAACAGTGTCATTTATACAGACCTACCAAGATTTCCAGAGTCTTATAATTGGTCTGTCAGACATTGTGCTTCTGCGTATAAGGCAGCTTTCCACCAATTAGCCATTCAATACCAAAAAGTAAAAAAAATAAAAATGTAACTTTTAACTTCCAACTCGGCTTCATCTTCACTGCAAGAAGTAACAATCTATATATGAATAATTTATACATCTCACTATTTGAGAATTTAGAATGAAAATCAACAAAGTGGTGCAAATTCTGTGCTCATAAACACTGATGAAAAAATCATTGTTTTCAAGTTGAAATAGGGAACATTAAAGATTATAAAAAATAAATAAATTATAAAAAAGAATCGATAATAAAATTTAAAAGAGAATAAAAAGGGATAGCCATTGAATAGAAAATAGAATAGAAAATAGAATAGAAAATAGAATAGAAAATAGAATAGAAAATAGAATAGAAAANCCATCCCCGCCTGCCCCCCTCTCACCACGCCTCCCCCCGCCCCCCAAAACATCCAACCAAAATTCTCCTCCCCCAAAACCTCGTCTCTACAATCAGCCGGTAGAACTAACAAGAAAACAGAGGCATAACATCAGCGTCCGGGGCCTTCGGTGTAAACAGTGTCCCAATTCCGGTTCTCCACTATCAACCCCCCCCTTCCCAATTTCTCCGTTCAACAACATCCATTGCGCCGCTGCTACTCCGTGCCGTACACAATACGGTCTGAAAAATGTACTAAACGAACATAGTGAGGGTACAGAGTGTACAAAAAAATAACAATCTCTTACATTGTCCATGACACCAAGGGAGTCTTAACGCTGCTAACAGCGGACGATGGCTAGTTTTAGCAGTGCGGCTAACAATTATTTATTGTGTATTTTGACGGGGGAAACTCTGCAGTAGGATGGCGCCTTATCAGGCATGCTCCTAGCTCATCCACGGGGGGATGGCCAAGAACAACACGGCACAATCACTGCTTAGTTTATTATTTTTATTTGTGGCAAAGGCGGAGCGTCATTTACTGAGCTTGTGCCAGCGATAGCACCTGAATGGACAGAAGGCACTTGTTGTGTGCTTGGCCTTACGACATTCTTTTTAAGGTACAATAGCTACTATACTTAGTACCTGTGAAATCTAAAAAAAATCTGCATTTATTACTTATTCCTACGTAACTATCTACGTGATTAGCAGAAACTCAAATTTCATCCACTGACAGGATGAATTTTGAAACTCGTCCAACCAGAGGACACCCCGTCTCATCATGGATATTGGACAGAGAAGGCAGGTGTAACTAAAAGGTTAATGGATTTTTTTTCAACCAGCTTTTCAAATGAAATCAATAGTAGCACATTCAGTTTACTTTTTAAACTAAAATTTGTTTTTTATCTTGCAGAACACATTGTGGTATTGCAATTTAATTTCTCAAATAATGTTCAGATAACAATCACATCAATCTTGTTTGTTTGAGATCAGGTTTGTTTGATTTCATCATTGAATTACTTGTTGTGACCACATGAGGACTTTTCTGAAAATTTTCTAAATGTTTTTTCTGCTTTTGTGAAATCTCCTAATATCGCAGCCAAACAAAATTTAAATTACAATATTCGCCAAAATACTCTTTTCTCCAGGAAGATCTTGTTCAAAATCTTTCTCCAAAGCGCGCCCGCCAAGCAATGCACAATGACGTTCAAATTCCGATTTGATTAGATTTCTTTTCCTTTGACCAATCAAGACGAACCGACAATGTCTGCCTACGATGCTCTATGATGCACCAAACCGACACCATGATGGATGCGACGTGCCGCCTTCCACCTCACGCCTCATCGCCGCAGGAAGTTTTGCCCATTCCCACCATTGTTAGTTTTCGCCTCGGTGGCGACAACAGGTACTCGGTGAATGGCGGCTTTTGAAAGCCCTTTGTTCATTGCTGCTCCATCATGCGTTTCTGTTCTTCCGTCACTCGTTGCTCGTCACCGTCAAAAGAAGATAATTTTAGAATCCGACGATTTTTGAATTTTTGAATTTTGCCAGCATTTCATTTTTAGGGAGATAGAATTCAAATTCTAATATTGGCAAAACATGCTTAGATGATTGGTAAGGACCTCTTTTCGGTACTCTTCTTTTTGTATGTTTCTCACAGCGACCGTGCGATATTTTCCACGCTGCAGGTCTTGTCATTGTCGTGCTTTCGATATTGTGTGGAGGGAGGAAGGGTCGGTGCAGGTGGGTGGTGTTGGGGATACTTTTGAGAGCTCTGCCCGATTTTCAAAACCATGGTTTGTTGATTTTTCTGATTCTTTTGATTTTTGTTTCTGTGGATCTTCTGAACATTGAATTCCTTTTGTTTTGATTTCCTTATGTTGGGCCCTCGCTTGGGGCAAGCAAGTTTCAACTGCTGGGTGCGGCAGGAAGAAATCTGCTGCTTTTTCGCACGTGAGATGTCGACTTCATTCCCACGCGTTCCATTTTTTGGTTCGAGGTGACTTGATGCCGTTTGTCAAAAGTTTGTCAAAAGTTTGTCGGCTCATCTCATACTGTGAAAATTGGAAGATGCAGTAAATATTCCTATCTAGGCATCGAATAGTCCATCGCAAAGTGGGGCCTTTGGGGGGAATTGAAAGTGAATCCATCTTTCTGCCTTCTGTGTTTAGTTTTGAGCCCGGCTCCAATGATTCATCCGTTGCCTGTGAAACAAACTAGCAGAAAATGTCATGGAGAGAAAATGGAAGGTCGGTTTGAACCCTCTTTCATTGAGACTTTCTGTTTGGGATGTGTCGCCTTAAACGGTGTCTTATCAAGTCTCATACCTTTCCAGGTCTCTGCGCTGACAGGCATTGAATAATTTTATGAGGGAATGTAGTTGAGATTCGTGGAAATTTTCGAGTCTGCACCGAGGACCCGGATGAGGAAAAGCTGCCGAAATGTTACAACCATGGCAATGGTAAAAATTCAATATCCATATGCAGTTTCGAGTGCTGTAATGTGCTATCAAAAAAATTACTGGTGTTGGCTTCAAGGTAAGTTGCATCAATGGATTGATGCGATTGTTCTATTTCTATCGGCATTTAAAAATTGACTTCATATGGTTCCAGCCTTTATTTTAGGTCTCTCCTTACTTTCAGACGAACAGAAATATTTAGATGGGAATTCGATATTCATGACATTCAATAAGAATAAGAGGATGCTCGTCTAAATATATTTGAGTTGACAATTTCGAATTTCTCTGGTGTCTTGGGGAGGCATATGTGTGGTCTGGTTCATTTCATTATTTTCAGTAACATTTGCTAATTTTTGCACGCTTTCCTTTCCCCGCCTTAAGTTTTAAGGTTATGGAATGGAAGAAAATTGGGACGGGAAAAATCACGAAGATTGTTTGGGAAAAAGTGAATTGGAAGAGGGGGAATCTGAGGCCAACATTTGAAAGTTAACTCGCATGAGGTTGAAGGGAGAGGGTTGTGGTTCCAAATTGAGTTTGCACCGCAGGCCATGGGCATCCAAATTATACCCCGTATTTGAGATGCCGGCGAGGTGGAAATGGGTGGTTTTGGAACGAGTTCGACCCACCATATTTTAAACAATTCAAACATTGATTGGAGTGTCATTTCCAAGGCTCCTTTCGAATTTCAATTGAATTTCTGGTACGTTCGCAGCTTCATTTTCATGAATTCTTGGGAAAAAAAAAATATATCTGCGCTTTCAGTCCACAAGCAACCAAAGTGATATGGCAAACAGATACATGAATGAAAAAAATGAAAACGAACGAATCTCATCTTGCGCAATTACCTTTTCCTTAAAATTCATCTCTATTTTTGAGGCCTTAAGCATTCGGAACTCAATTGAGTGCTGGTTCATCATATCATTTTTTAAATGGAGATCAGAGGAAGGTTTGGCCGAGAAGTGTTCAAATGCAAAACAGATGTATGGATATTTTCAAGGCTACTTAAAAAATGAATGTGACATGATGCCTTGAATGTTTCTCGTTATCAATTGATGGTTGAAACGATTTACTTGACAATCAGCCTTGGGTGATATCAACTGCCGCTCAAGCAATTATTCTAAATTTAATTTCGGTACGTTTAAGTTGATTTGATTTTTTTCTTCATTACTCTACAGTCTCATTTAATTGTGGTACATTTAAATTCAATTGTTTTGTTTTCTTCATTGATCTACATTCTCATTGTCCTTGATTGAAACATTTTTCAGCTGCTAGGCAGTAGAGAATGTTCTTGATTGTGGGAGGGATGATGTAATTAAAGGGTAATGGTATGCAGTCACTTAAGCAGTGCTCGGCAAACCAGACAGTGGTTAGACAATCAGTTGTGGTGTAGCCATATCTATTCAGGCGGCAATGGGAACACGTCTAAGGATGACGGGACTGTTGCAACAACCGCCTGCTTGTTGGAGAAGGAAATGGCTGGACACTTTCAATGCCGAAAGGAGTTGAAACGAGAAATTGATTTGAAATCCAGTCATTTTTCTTTGAGCATCATGTCAGCAACCAACGTCATTTTCTTACAAGCATCAGCACTCAATGCCAGAAAATCTATTGGAGCAAAGTTTCGACCATCACGATCGTTCGAAGCTTGTTTCATAAGCTCCCAGCAATGGCGATTAATGCATCGGCGCTGCATCCATCATGTTGGAATGCGGGAATTGGAAATAAATTGGGCGTTATTTCTTCCACCCGCTTCAGTCTAAGCTGTCATACTATCGCCGCCAACCATTTTGCGGCTTTGGCAGACCAAGCCTGGGAACCGACAGCTCTGGTTGATTACTCAATGCGTCTATCCTGGGCAGTTGAACCGTGGTGATGAGTTCGTTGTTTCATGCCGACACCAAGCAGGGGCAATAAACCACTCTTCACGGTCTTACGACTTGGCGAATGGAAACGAAGGAAGATATTTAGGTGAAAAGTAGTCATTCGCTGTCTTTGATGGATTTGATTTTGGCCATGACATGCTGGCACTTCATCTCGCCAAGGTTCGGTTTGAAGCTGCCGAAGAAGGAATGGAGTGCGTAGCGACAGAGGCCGTTGGAAAGTTTTTTGAACATTTTGATAGATCTTGAGTTTTTCTACTAGCGTGGCTTCATTTTTTTGACAAGAACAGCATATGTCTGCTCACATTCCAAGAGTCTCTACATTCAATCTCTTGTTCGAAATTCAAAAAGAAGCTTCAAGTATTGCGCCGATGCCCATAACGCCGATTGTTGATTGAGGCCGGATGTATTGATATAAGTGCGGATTTGGCATTTGGTGCATATGATTGGTGCTGCAGATGCAACGGGATTATTTGGAGGCTGCTCTGGAGGTGGGTGTTGTACCATCACCACCGCATCGTAGGGCCAAAAAGGAAATTAATCCAAAAGGAATCGTCCTTTCGCTGGGAGATTTATTCACCTCCAGCAGCAAAAACTCAGAATCGTGACATGTTTGACGCATCCGACATTCTCGTGTACTTCCAAACATTCAATGGACTGCATCAACAACTCTAAGAATCACAATCAAAAGCAGCGGCGGAAACTGCACTGCCTAGCATGGGATGGATCTGCCTCAATTGGCAGTATTTGTACCTGGAACATTTCTCAATCACTTGTTTTGTTACACCGATGAAACTAGAACGACATTGAAAGTGAGAGCAAGGAGGAAAGAATCTTTATGAAGATCACAAGGCATGTTATCATTAATAATGACTCAATATATTTTTCATGATTTTATGTGTGTTGTTGGTTTCAATAGTTGGAACAAATATGCAATTTGGTGGAAGAATTGACCGTTTGTTCTGGCGATTACAATAGTAACTGTTAAAATGGCTCTGTGCAGAATAAAGGAGCAACATATGTTGTCATTCAGGTGTGTAACTAGAACACTTAGGCAAGATTTGAAGACAGATGTATGAATGAGGACAATATTATCACTTTCAATGTTTTATCAAAATTTGTCGTCCACAATATATTTGCATTGTCTAATTTCATGTAGCTTAATCTTCCTGTAATATATTATTACTAATACATTGTGGTTGCAAGTGAATTTTTCAAGTAACACCCAGATGACAATCACATCAATCTTGTTTGTTTGAGAATAGATTTGTTTTATTTCATCATTGAATTACT
>JALLOT010001662.1:0-14446 GCA_036939595.1 Thalassiosira livingstoniorum | reverse complement strand
ATATTAATATATTATTGTGAAAACAGAATAGTTTTATTAACCTTTCTCATTTAACATATTATTCAATGGCATAACAAATTAATCCCACACAATTTATTATTTCTTATTGGAATTCTCTATATTGTCATCGGAGATTTATGCCCCCAATTGAACTACCGTAGTGAACGGTGAGTTATTGACCACGGTGAATAACTGACTTTATTGCTTTTAATTGAAATTTGTCGCCAGACGTCATAGACCCCATGGACATTGGCTAATAAATTCGATAGGAGTAACTTTATTTAAGAGCAGCTACTTTAATTAAATTCTACATGACATCAGCATCATTCTGATATGCAGCATGTCATGGTTTGTTCTCATTATTTTGACTCAGCACACATGGATAACAAAAACTATGAGATTGCCGCCAACGACAATGTGGAGGAGGTTGTCGGCAATTGGCCTAAAGATAGAGGGCAAAGCTGTGGATGCCATTCCTGTTGTGGAGTGGTAATCAATGAGGGGACAAGACTATTGCTCCCTTATTGTGTTGTTGACATACCCTGCGAAGGACCAACACCTTCAATCAAAGCTCGGTGGTTGATGTCGGTGATATCAAGTGCAGGGTTGGCTTCCTATGTTGGCACTTAGCATCTCCTTGTAACCGCCACTTCTACAATGGGAAGAGATGCATCATGACAGCACTACCGTTCCTGTATGGTTCTACTCCTGCCATGCAGAAGAAGTTGAAGGACAGCAGTGGTATTGCATTTGTGAAAGTGTTGGAGGATGACGAAGACTCAACAAACTATGAATAATATGATATGGACAAAGAATTCAACAAAAAGTTTGCGCCTTTGACAAAAAGTCCAACTCGCATCCCTCCAACCAAAAAGCATTGGAATCAGAAGGCTGAGCTCTAATTTAGCATTCATTCTACTTTAGCTTTTAAACATTAAAATAGAACTAATTTCAAAATAAAAATTTCAGAGTTAAAGTCAATAATTTTTAACTTTAAATCCAATTGTAGGGGGCCTTACGCCAGGCCTTCTTAATCATAGCTTCTTTCATTTCTCCCGCCGCCTCCAACACCCACTCTGCAATGATATTCCTTGTCGGTGGGTCAATGAATTTCACCTCCCGCCCTGCCAACTTATGACACTCCTCTACCATCCAGTTGAACCATCTATTTTTCACTCGTGATTTGAGGGGTTTGTTGATCCCTACATCAACTGGCTGCACAAGACATGTGCAGCCAGCTGGGATGAATTCCACCTCAACCCCCAAATCCTGGATGGCACCAACAACAGATGGCATCATGTGGCATCTGTAGCTGTCAAAGATTAGGAGGGGGATAATGTTGGGCGGCACTTCTTCAACCCATGGCCTAACAACAAGCTTGACTCATTCAAGCATAATTTTTTTGTCCATCCAGGCTTTTTCCTGGCATTTGTAAATACATCCACCAGGAAAAGAGGGAAACTCTTTGGTCTCAATCCTACCTTTGGGTTTCCCTTTAAAAATTAGAATTGGTATCAGTCATTTTCCAGAAAGGGTTACAATTTCTGTAAGAGTAGCACGACAAGTGTTGTTGGTGCTCTTGCGGATATGGACTGCTTTTGCACCAACCTTTTCAATAGTTTTACTATTGGCATGAAATGTAAAAAAAATAGGTGTTTGATCCATGTTTGCCACCCAATCCGGGTGGTGGCGATGTCCCTGCACTTTGTATCTTGTCACCGAGATGTAATCCAGTGCCTCCCCCTCAATCTCACTCACAGGATGTTGCAATTCTCTTGTCCCGATACGCAGACTGAGATCATGACTTTTCAAAAATTGGGCCATTGCCATGCGCTGAGCATCCTCGGTCTTTGCCTTGAACTCCCGGTTGATAGAACAAATGTAGGCACATGTTTGTTTTATACCAACAAGGAGGCCCTGCTCTCTCAATTCAAATATGAACTCTAAAATTTTAGGTTCATGCTCTGCAAGTTGGGACATCTTGCCCAAATTTGTAGATTTCTTGGTATTGGTACTCACAAATACTCCTACCTACTACAAGTACTTTCATAATCGTGTACGCCTACGTACATGAAAACTGAAATCCTGAAAATAGTTAACGTTTCAATTGCAATCAAATGGTAAGGTAGGCTTCGTCGATTGCAGCTGCTGCATTCAAACATTTCTACTATTACTACTACTCATAATTAATAGTCACGTGTGCCGGACAAGTAGCAGCCACTTAAATTTTAGAACTCAGAATTACCTTTCAGAATATTATTTTGTAGTTTAAATACTTAAATTTGACTTGTAATTTTTATATATTGGTGCAGAATGTTGTAACATAAAAATAAACTTTTTTAAAAACGAGAGGTATCTCTAGTTTTAAAGCTGCCGTAGAGACCTTGTTAATGAGAAAGGAGAAATACTGGCGATGCAAGACGTTCATCTTTAAGCAACATAGACCACTGATTCACATCGCCTGAACGTCTAAAGTGCCAGGATCATCATTTTCAAATTTTATCTCATTTGCGGGAATTTTTGTAAAGAATTTCAAAATATTTTTTTTTACTAAACGAAAATATGGCAATTTTCTGAAAAATTATTTGTTCAAAAATAAAGAATATTTCTCAATTCGCCATTTTTCTCTTCAGCCATTTTTTGAAGCCTCGTCATTATTTTTTCTTTTCACTTTTGCAAATTGGAGCCATTGGACCATGAAATCTTCTCCTTCTGGGAAACGGCAGCCTAAACCTCCTTCTGATACAGGAAAGAGACAGAGTAAGAAATCACGGCAAGATCCACCTTCGAATCAGCGGGAAGTTTCACCAAAATAAATGTCATCAGGGGCAGATAATTCTGTGAAAAGAGTTACAAGGAAAAATGCAAAATCAAAAAAAGAGCCAATGAAAATACCCCGCCATTTCTGGTCTTCAACCACTCCAACATGTTTCTCATTTGGGTTAGATCCTTTTGATCACAGTAATGTTATTTGTCAGGGTTGTTTCAATTTTTTGGTTGTCACCCTAGGGGGTGTGTTGGTGCACAATCATGAGAATAAAAAGCGCCAAGATATACATAAATGCCACAATCCTTGGCTTGTTTCAAAATTTAAGAATGGCAATCAGGGTGAAAGACACAGGCTGCATGCATTCCACAAGATTTTTGATCACAATCCAGATGAAATTGTGGGTGATCCTATTCTGCCTTCTCAAAATAGGAGTAGTGCAACTTCTTCAAATGTCAGTGAGAGTGGTGAAAATTCTACTGAAAAAAAGCAAGCACCAACAAAACAAAATGCAAAACCAATAAATGAAAAGCCCAACAAATTCCGTAAGCATCTTGTGGTGAATAGAGATGACATCATCACTGAAGATGCAGCAATCATCATTGGTGATGCTCTCAAGGGTAGAGATTCACTCAAAAGTCATGAATTGAGACTGCTTGGCCAATTGTTTGAAGTGGCATCTAAAAGTAAATCAAAAAATGGGGCAGTTGTGCAATTTGTTGAAGAGGTGCATTCGTTTCCTCATTGTAGGCCAATGTCACTTGTCAGAGTGCCTAAGCAGTATGCCGTTGACACTGACTCATCCAAAAAGAGAAGTGCTAGACTGACGTCTCAATGGATCAGTTTGATTCAAAATGACCGCAAAATTGATAAGGAAGTAATTTTGAAACTAATGGATGAAAATCCAGAGTCCGGACTCGAATGTTTGAATTCTTTTCACAATAAGCACCAGCGATTGTCTGCGGAGGTCACCGCATCAATTATGGCCTATGTCAACTTGAATGAGTGGCAAATTAAAAAAATGGATCACGCTCTATTTTTTCACACAAAGTGAAGAACTTTTGCTCCAGCCGACAAAAGGCATCAGTACAAGCAGCAGCACGTGAGCAAATTAAAAACTACGCAGTATAGTGTTGTTCACCTACAACGAAAAGTAACAGCTGGGAAGGGAAAAGGTGAAACTCTCTATCGCGATACTAAAGTGTTAATTACTACTCTACGACCAGCCGAGCACATTGCAACTTCATATGCGGACATTGTTACAAGTGGGCAATTTGTTAACGCTGATGAATTGTTCCGTGTTCCGTTTGCCATGCATGACAACTACGACGACGTGGTACTTTGCAAAGTATCCATGGATGCGGGCAATGGCTCGACTAAGGGCATCATGAATATTTGCAACGTAAAAAATCCTCACGGACTCGAGCACGTGCGGCCATTCCTCGAGTTCTTGGGAGTGAAGGATACGTACGAGAATGTTAGAAGGGCTTTCGAGCACAGACGAATCATTAAACAAGATGTCAAAAACATAATGAATCGCAGGTGTGTCGTGCTGCACTTTGAAACTCACATTTGATCGGAGGTAATCGTGGCATCCAACTCTGACGACATTCATGATCGGTTCAGTCCCAAAGCTCTGCCAAAACTAGGAGGTACAACGGCATTGACATCGTCACAACTCTGCACGAAAAATGGGCTCATCGCAATTGACTTCATCAAAGTTGCCGCGGTCAAAATACTACTCAAGAATGGATCAACTTACCTAGGTGTGTCTTTCTTCGGTGTTGACGATCTGTGTCTGGCCACTTCGCTTTTCAGGAATCCTGTCCCATGCACAAAACGAACCAAGCCAATGCACCTCCGTCAAGTGATTGTTGCGGGTGTATTCACCGCCAACATCGATTTCATCTCAACTATCCGCGGCCACCAAGGATGCTCCGCCAGGTATCCCTGTCCGTACTGTTTTGCGAAGCTCAGGGACATGAAGGACATTTTCTCTCTGACGCAAACTTCATTTGACGATCGTACCACTGAATCGATCGCTAACGATTTTGAGCAGTACAAGGCACGGTTTATGAGCAAACCACAGCACGAGCAGAAGAAAGAGCTAAAGGCCACAGTGACACAAAATTACTCACGAATTGTTACTTCTCTGCCTATTCTTGACATTCCCCTCGACTGCATTTATCGGGCGTCGATGCATCTGATACTCGGCATAACAAGGACGTTAGTTGACTTTATGTTTCAGTTTTACACAAAGTTGGAACGGATGGAGGAAAAAGAAAATACAGCTCACCAGTTTCGCCACGGTGCAGAGAAGGCTTACAAGGCAGCAGACCGATATGAGCAGTGGTTGGGTGAGCGGCTTGAAAATACTATCGCCGCGGTAAATGGGCAAGAGCAGATGACAAACGCCTACCTCGAGCGACTCGGTCGCATACAGGGCGTCCTCGACATCCCCGGTCTCACTCAAAGCACACGTGATGAGTGGGAGGAGAAGCTTGGAGTGCTCGAGTATGAGTTTGCAGATGTAGATGCAGATCGAGACAACGAGAGTGAGTTGGATTTTCAGATGCAGTTAATGGAATTGATGTGCGTTGCACAGAAAACAAAAGAAGAGCTCAAAACAGTTTTAAAGAAACACGAGGGGCACTCCTCTTGCGTCGTCATCTCAGCACTCAAACAATTTGGTGTTGACATATTGGTCTACTTCAGTGGAGCAATTGTCGGCAACCATTGTTTCAATTTCGGGGAAAGGGGTCCGAAAATACTGGGCGAAATCAACAGACAGCTAAAACCATTCTTCCACAATCCCTTGCACATCCAATACTTCGAAAAGTTCGAGGAGGCGATGACAGGCATCATAGCAAACTGGTACCACATAATGCGGTTCCTCCGATGGACAAAAATCCATTCAGCAGAAGCAATTGACAACTTTCGTGCCGTATCTTTGAAACTACGCGAACAAATACTTGCCTTGGCTGTAACTTCACCCCCAATTCCAGGCGATGACAACCCACTCAGAGTCCCAACCACCATCAAATGTCACATTCTTTTTGGCAAATGCCTTAAGTCATTCGTGGATGATTGGCGGTGCACGGGGACTGTTTCTGAAGAAAATACGGAGACATTTCATGCGGCAGTTAATCATCTTCTCCGCCGATTCGGGAATACGCGAGGCAGAATGCAAAAAAGGCAAGTTATGGAACAGATTCTTTATGAAGGAACGTCATTCATACGCAGAGGCATGAATGATATTAAAGAGGGCACAAAGGCGAACCAAGCAAAACCGAAACCCAACACAAAAAAAGATTCACCTACAAGCCTGAAAAATCTCCGTCCCACAAATGACACTGATTGGCATTCTATAGCCCCTTCCTCCGCGTCAATTCCATGTCTCCTTGACGAGTTTGAAGGATCTATTAACTCCAATGAAGCTCTCCATCCTTTTGCCGAAGAGAAAATTAATACTCAAATCCAATCGTGCCCCCACTGCTTCCGACGCGTTTTTGGATTTGAATTTGATGTTCACTGCCACGAATTCCACTCGGTTGCAATTGAAGACGAGGCAGATGGCGCGCATGATGACATTAAATTGAAAGCAGCAACAGTTGGTGTAGAAATATAGGACACGATTGAAGTTGGGGGTTGGGGGGGCAGTTGAAGTTTGGAGTTCGGATGAGTTGAGGTTCCGAACGGTTTTACATGGCTGTTTAGATGGCAGATGGCGGGAGAATAAACATGAGTCATCGAGCGCCAAGATGTTGATGTAAAGCCGCTGGGTCATAATATGTTGTCAAGTCTGCACATCGATCAAGCGTGGATTTAGAATCTGTTGTAATAAAATCATGATTGTTTGTTGATGGGGATCGGAAATGAAAGAATAATGATTGATTCTGATTGAGTGCGTGAATTGGAACTTGATCATGCTGGAAAAGATATTTTTTATTGCATAGGAATTAGTAATATACGTAGTAGAGGTAAATACCACAAGTTTATCATATTTTTACAGCAAAACGAGATTTTGCTTGATTTGTCTACAGTCTAAAATCTACCTAGCCGTAACACGTGTAGTAGTACAATATTGTAGGATGGAGTACTAATAAATAGTACTACTAGAGTAAAAAAGTACTCCTACTCGTAATAATTAATACTCGAGTACCATAGTACAGTACATTTCTATCTATCTGACGTTGGATATGGAAGCTGTTGCTTGGCTGGATGCATGTTGTATGTTACGTATTCTACTATGAGGATACTTAAAGTTAATTTGGTTTTCAGTTAATTTGTAAGTTAATTTTTAATTTGCATACAAAATGTACGTACTTACTTACCTAAGCCGGTAATGAATCTACAGAGGCTTTACATTACCATGAGGAGTAAATAGGCTCAATACCTCAATTTTTAATACCTCCTTACCTTAATAGCAGCAGGAGGGAGCAGGCAGTTAGTAGTAGTAAGTACCTGGCTGCTACATACATACAGGTAGGTACCTACAGATAAATACATACATACACACACACATAAACATTCGATTTTCCAATGCCATTCTGTAGTACGTTTGGGCCTAAAAATCGAATCAAATTTGTTTTGAACAGGATTGACTGAGATGTCTTGATCACAACATCATGTTGTACAAAACTTTTACCATATCATGGAATTCTTGCATGAAATGAAGGAGTGGATCAAAAAGATCAAGGATGCAATCAGTTTTTTTCGTGGGAACCTGGAACATTCCAATTTGAATATTTTTATGTTTGACAAATTATTTTTATTTTAGTTCTTTCATCTGTCTTGGAAAATTTAAGTAATCCATTTTATGTAAGAAAATATTAGAGTAAGAATGACAAATATT
Source organism: Thalassiosira livingstoniorum (assembly GCA_036939595.1). NCBI lineage: Eukaryota > Bacillariophyta > Thalassiosirophyceae > Thalassiosirales > Thalassiosiraceae > Thalassiosira > Thalassiosira livingstoniorum. The sequence goes on along the minus strand of JALLOT010001662.1, from coordinate 6,824 downwards.
TCAACTTAGCTTGTTTCTTTCAGAAGAAAAATTGGACCCATATTGTAAATAAGACAACTTATAGACATAGACCTAAAACGGTAGCATAGTTGTCAACACCAGAATTAGATTTATATTTTAGTGCGATGGTGATGACACTATTTAAGCTTATAATATGAAATGTTGAGATCAGTAAGTATTGTGGTAAAAAATCATTCTATCTCAATTTTGTGCCAAAACCCAATATCATCTGGAACAAACCTGAGATTTGACCATGACATAGTGCCATTGTGGAAAATAGAAAACAGTAATACTAGTGCCATGATGTTACCAGCGAGACTAATATTGTCCCTAGAATTACATTTGAGGACCTTTACACCTAGGAAAATAATGATGTGTTTAATTTTTTACCTTAAATCCCCTAGTTGGAAAGAACAAGGTGATTCAGAAATCATCATAAAAAGTTGACAGATCTGTCAACATTTGACAGAAACATTATCTATCAAGTTATTGGATAACAATTTATGATTACAATCTCCTCTGGAATGTAATGATTATCCAGGGATCATGATTCATACTCCATGAACAATCATCACAATCTGTGGACTATAAACTCAATCCATGCGCAATGCACCATATTAAAAATGCAATAGATGCTTTCAGGCACAGATAGTGTTAACAATTCATTAATAGCAGATACAATCCATAGATTGTAAGCCATTATAATGTAATGATTATCACAAACCTTGGATTCCAATCAAAACCCTCTATTATCTTCCATTACCATGCAGATGTATGTGTATGAATCCAGGGTTAAAAGATAAAAATGTTTGTTTTTCTATTTGAAAAATGTTTTGATGAAAATGAGACCAAACTTGGTGCACAGCAGCTCTGATTTTTAACCTTGTTAAGTTTTGATAACCAAAAATTGTAAAACAAGACTTCTCCATATATTACTTACAATTTGACAAGGGCTTATCTGCATTTTTCTGTGGTTATGATAAAATTGATATCAACTGTACTTAAAAGTTCAATAAATTAAAGTTAGAAAACAACTTTCTACATTCAAAAAAGAATGGAACATAAGATTTCTCATCAAACAATGATATCATTAAAGGCCCTAAAAAGTACCCCAGAACTGTGGAACACAAATGGCAACAGTCTACAGTCACAAACATCACCTTGCAATAATGAAAAAAGTAGAATAAAATTACTAAAAGAACAAAATAATGGAGATTAACAAGAGACCAGATACTACTCAAGTAAGTATACCATCTAAAACCCCAATGTGATTTTGAAATGAGTCTAGCTGTCTATGAGTTATTTGAGAAAGCTTTCAATAGTATCATGATTGAGCTAAACTTGCCTTGATAAAATCAAATTTGATTAGAAAAAATGTTATAATGTAATCAAATATCATCTAATTCAATGTTGAGACTACAAATCAAAACTTTTGCAGTTGAAATTTGCATAAACAAAAAATCAAGAGATATATTTGTGTATTTACATAATTGTGATTATATTATTGATACTCATTGTTTGTTGTTACACTTTTACATTTCTTGATACATTCGTACTACCACTTTACATCTTACACAATTAGTTGAACATTTTCTTTTCTATTTCTTAATTTTGTTAACATCATTATATTCCTACTCCTTATTTATTTTTTCTAATTCAATTTCAGAATCTAATGTTTTCTCTCTAATTTTAATATGATTTGGACTCAAACTGTTTTGTTTTTGACTCCATACTAACTCAATACCAAATATATATGCTTTGTTTTTAATTTTTCAGAAAATTCATTTTTAACAGAATATTTCCCTGGTACTCTATAATGAAAAACAGTAAAATTTTTTAATGCTTTTTGGTGAGAATGTTCTATTAAAATACTTGATTATATTGATATCATGGAAGAGTTTTTAAACATGATGCCTGAGATTTTTCATTGAAACATATTCTGGTCCCAATGACAATAAAAATATTATATCAAATTATCAATGATTGTGATTATGAAAAGTAGCTGCAATTTTTTGATATCCTGCTAAAACACACTTTAAAATTAGCTATACGTCAAATGAATTATCCCATAAAATTAATGTTGAGGCTAAAATGACAGTAAAAACAAATAAGAAATAATTTCTTTCAAATTTGGGATAAATTTAGTTAATTTTACAAATGCTATTGAATTATCATGACAATAATTAAAAGTGACACATTATATGTACAAGACAAAATATGCAATCTTCAAATTTTGAGAATTATAAATTCAATTCTCTGTAATGTGGTGAACTACAAGAAAATAACTTATGCTTATTATTTTGATGTTTCTTCTAATAAATTCTTTGCACTTTTAATGCACATTCTTGGACTTTAATTTTATTTTTTTTGACACAAAAATTGGATCATAAACATTTAATTACTTTGAACATGCATTCAAAACAGAGTTTGTTTATTGAAATTGGTATAAAAGTCTATTATTATAAAATTTATACATACTTAACCATTATCAATAAATGAATTTTGAAATGTTTTATTTTTGACACCTTCATTGCAATGTACCAATTTCATTATTGGAAATCACATTGATGTAAAAAAATTAATCAAGAAGAGATACACACTCATTAATTTGGTAAATTCTTAGAATTAAACATGAACAAGTAAAAGTTTACATTTAAAGAAAATAATGAGAAATATGGACGATCTTGTATGATTTCAATTTTTTATTTATTATACTGAAACTAATCCTGGTGGAGTCACCACATATGAAAATAAACAATCAAAAAATAAATGTTAGATTTTCCTACTTTGTCGTTTTATGACTATTATCACTATTCCATGGAAGTTTGTATGGTTTATTTCTTGTAGATGAATCACAAATAGTTTGAATATGATAATTTAAAATATAGAATATTACTATCCCTTTGTCTGTCATCCACTATAGCATAGTGGATAAGATTATTATTTTAGTAATCCTATATTTTTATCCGCCCTAAATCTGCTTCACCGGGACTGAACACATATCACATTAGTAGATGATATGTCTCCCAAGGCAATATCAACTAGTATCAACTGTTACCAGGTAGTGGGTTACAATGGTATTCATTTTATGGAACATGCACCCCAAGTGGATCCCAAAGCCATTGCCAGGTGCTTGGGGCTGCTCCGTATGTAGGGCACTCATAAAGTAGGCTGTATTCTTAAGTATCATGGGGGTAATGTATCAAAAAAAAACTGACGGGCGGGGTAGATACCTAGTACTGTAATACGCAACATGGAGCGAGACTAACAAACATGTCAATGTAATTGAAACCTCATTTTTGGCATGACCTTGGATCCATTGCAATTTTGCAAAAAGATTGGGCATTGCAACTCCTGGTGGAGGCAATGGAAATCAAGAGTAGACTCTCTGCTTTCTGGGAAAAATAATTAGGGCAATTGGTTGAGTCATCGCTGAGTAATGAGGATTTATTTTACAAAAGGCTTAATTTACTAGGTAGCACTAGTTAATTATTGATTCTAACCCTCTATAGCATATGCAATGAGATGGACGGATGAAGGGTATAATTCTTTTAATTGACACAATCAAAAGATAATAGTCTGGGTTATTGCAAATGTGCACAAAAATTCTCACAAATTAATAAATATACTGACTTCACACTGGTTGGAATTCAATCCTTAGTTTGAGTTTTGACAAGACATCCTATAAAAATATTGTTCTTTGTAATAATATTTGGACAATAATTTCAAATTAGAAAAAGAGATAATTGTATCCTATTGGCTGTAATTCTCAAATTTTATATTCAAATAGCTCCATTTGGTTTTTGTTTGTGTGGTCATAAAAAGTATAATAGACCTTGAGAATATAGTATTTGACTTGTAAATTGGATTTGAAACAAAACAAAAGTTTTCAAATTCAAAGAAGATTATCAGATACTGACATCTAAAAATAACCTATCTTAACTTGATTCTAATTTTGAAAATAGCAATAAAGTACAACAATAATTTGATTTTATTGTTGGTTGAATGATGAGCAGGTTGCTTTGTATTGAAATAATATGCAGTGTAAAAACTGATATCTCTGCCCAATTATTAATTAAATGTAGAATACAAGAAAAATATTTCAGCATTTTTCAATATAAAATGATAAAATTGTTTTTGAATAACATTGTCACTAAGTCATGAATATGTTAAATTGTTTCAAACAAAAGTTAAGGAACAGCATCAGATACTTTTCATGTCTAAATGCAGAAATAAAGTGTGAACATCAATTCTTTAGATAAAAACATTTTGAAAAAGGTTTTTTATTCTTTTGATGATGTTTGTACTCTTAATTATATTCTTCTGATAAAAATATATTATCTCACTTGCAAGTCTGCAAAAGCTATTTGATGCTATTAATATGTAAATAAAGTCTCAACAATTTGCAATGAAGTTTCACTGTTCCTGTGGTATTGGAACTTCAAACTTCCAATTTCCAATTGCTGTATGAGAGTTGATCACTTTATTCCTGGCATTTGACTGTTTTTATGCATGTATCAAGGTAGATTATTAGACATTTCATTATTCTCTATTTCCTTTTTTAATGATGTAAGTCCCAATGTGCAGGCTTTTCTTACCCAAAAGTACCAAGGGATAGAGACAGTAAAACACCACTGAATCAAATAATTGAAGTCACCATATTGTTTGTCTGAGTCCTGGTATGAAAGTGACCTACTGCTCAACCATTTTACGCTATTTTTGACTAAGTATTAGCAATGTTACTAAAGTAAAGAAAAAATCACTCTTTTCTTTGAAGTTTAGACTAAATCTTGTTAGATTGTAATCAGCTAATGCATTATTTAATCAATAGTAGTTTATTACATGTCTTTGAATCTAGTGTATGCTGGCATGTTGACAACTGAATCTGATATATTATAGTTTTTTGTTGTTCAAAACAAATGGTTTTGAAACAAGTCACAATTTATATTTGTGTTCTGATTGCCTCCCCCATTTTCTGATCCCACTATTGTTTTTATTCTGATTACAGCAAGTTCCACAGACAATAGCACCAATTCATTAAATTATTAAGAGGATATAATATTTTGTTGCAACAATAACATTAAAATTTCCCTCTAAGAGGCAAAGAAGAAAATTTACCATACCATTATTACTGTCAGTGTTATGAACAATGATTGCTGTCCCTGAGATGAAAAATGACATGTCAGCAAACAACACTGACTTTTTATTTCAAATGACATTATTTTGAATCTAGTTCAGAGGGATTAGAAATTGCTGTGTTTTCACCTTCAGAAGTAAAAAGAATTATTGAATCATTTTTCATAAAGCCAAATTTTCTTCCAGTTTTTGTTATTTCCATAAAGAAAGAATGGGTCCAGAGTCTAATTTTTCATCAAAAGCAGTGATTGCAGAAGTTAAAAAACCTTAGTATTCAATTGGTATCTTGTTGATTGAATTTGTTGGCATCCAACGATGGTATTGGTATTTGATTTTATTTTCATCTTGAACCTCCTTGCTAGCAATAGGAATGATGTTTCAACACCATCAATGATGGTACTGGTAGATAAGTTAATATCTTTTCCTAAGCATAGATTCAAGCCACATGACTATTGCATACCCCTCCCATGTTTTTAGGCTAAAGTAGAGGACTTCTTTCCTTCTTGATAAGATGATTATTTTAATGAAAGAAGAGATACGAAACTGAGGGTACAATAAAAGCCTGGTGTCATATTGATGATGCCTTACAACTGTCCTAAAAGTCTCCTAAAAGAATCCTAAAAGGTTTGTAAAAGATACCTAAAAAATCCTCTTAAAACCTCCTAAAATTATCCTAAGAATCTCCTAAGAATCTCCTAAGATTATCCTAAGATTATCTTAAATTCTCCTTAGAATCTCCTAAAAATCTTCTAAAGTTTTCCTTCAAATATCCTTCAAATTACCTTCAAATCTCCTTCAAATCACCTAAAAATCTCATAGCAACCCTTCAAGAATATCTCAAAAATCTCCTAAAACCCCCCCAAGAATCTCTCAAACATCTCCTAAACATCTTCTACAAATCTTCTAAACATATTCTAATAGACAACAACTTTGTCAATTTTGCTGTTGATAACTCTTTGAAAATTCTTGTGTTTTTAGTGTGTATAGCACAGAAGATGTGACTTATTTTTTCATATAATTGGTTTGCCAGAACTCTTGTGAAATTGTTTTAAGGGGTATTTTAAAAAAATTAGACAAAGATTGAGTAGCAGAAAATAGTAGATTTGGTACAAAGTGTTAAGATTTTCAACCTACCCAATCTAATAAGTAATTCCATTTTTTCATCATTTTTTAGACTATGGTGTTGACTTACAAGTATGGCACTCTATGTTGATGGGTGTGTCAACAAAATAGATGAAGACTGAAGTTCTTCATAGAATTTGAATGAGGTGATGTTACAAAACTCAAACTATGAACCTGAACATTTTTAGAAGATCCTAGATGGAGAAAATGATATTAAGAAATGAGGAGGGGCTTTCCACAACCTCAAGCAGTGTTATGAAGGTAACACCATGGAGTAATCTCCTGGTAATTACAATTGTGTAGCTGTGTGTATGCTCAGTACAAAATTATTACATTTTCAATCTAACAGGCCTCTGAGTAACCAACTATATGTTTTTGTTGCTAATTTTTTTTTACAAATTTGATGCAGTATGAGGTGTCTATGAAGTTTTTACCAGAAGTTTTAACTGAGTTACAAAAAGATTTTACTGATATCCAAACATTTTTGATAGAGTTAGATAGTTTTCCTGCAAGCTAGGAAAAACTCATTGCGCCGTGGTAGCAATAACTACATTGTTTGGTGCAGT
>JALLOT010001661.1:0-11076 GCA_036939595.1 Thalassiosira livingstoniorum | reverse complement strand
GCTCTTCCGATCTAGAGACATTATTCAGCCTTAAAAGTGAAACATTTCTTCTACTTTACACCTGTCAAATTCTCTGGGACATTCTTGTGCCATACTTTTCTATCGTTTGTTGTCGGCTCTGCGTTCTACTTTCAATAATGCAAGTAGAAAGAAGTGAAAATGGGAATGGTTAGCTCTGCGTTTGTAGTTCGCTAGTTTCTGGTCCTACACTAGTGCAGTTGATGCAAGCCGAAAAAGGTTTCTGTATTCTATAGCAGTAGGAATGCGGCAAAGTAGTTTTCTCTCTAGAATGGGAACCAGCACTCTATCTACCAACAAAATAGCAATCCAAACAAAGTTAAGTCATCATTAGGATGGAAGCTGTTTCGAAAAGGGCTTCAATTTCATTTCGTGTGATTTTAACTTTAGTTCATACTTGCCCGCGAAAAAAATCCTTTTTCTTTCAGGCGCACCTTTTTCTAAGAGGCCCAGCATCTAACTTTGCAATTACATGGAAGCAATCAATAGCAATTTCTGCGGAGGTGGTTTGGCTTACGGTTACGGCAGAGGCATTTGCGAGGTTGCGTTTTGATGCTGGCGAGTTTCGAATGTTTTAATTTTTTTTAAGAGCAGATACGAAATGTCAGCCTTGGATTAACGTAACGTTATCATAATAGGAATTCCTAGAAGAGAGCATTAGTAATTAGCCACGGCAAATGATATAAAAATACTTATAACTTTATTAGACTATGAATTCACTAATACCCGGACACAATGTAACATGTACTTGATTGTTAACACATTTTCAACATGTTTCACTTTCACTAATCCGTCTAACGTTCATCGTTTCTGAAGATAGGGCATTTGGAAAACCAAATGATTGAAAAGACATTGGCATTGCAATGCTTTGCTTGTTGCTCAAACATTCCATTACATTGCCGCCGTTGAAGAATGGACCAACCGCATTTACATTCTTGCCGTCATTTTCTGGAATTCTCGCATCGTCGACATCACCGACTAGCATCTCATCAATGAATGATTTGAATGAGTCTTCGCACGCCATTTCGACATTTGAAGGCACATTAGTTCCATGGACTTGATTCGGACATAGGCTGATATGACACCTGCTGTTCGGCCAATTCTTGTGGTCCCCGTTCAACTGGAGACGCTTGCCTTCTACATTCAGAGTACCGCCGTTGCAAATAACGCCGTTAGTGGCCATTGCCATGTTGGCGTTATTCCGTTGCTGCAGCTGTTTCGTGAGCTCCATCAACATATTGACCTTTTGCTCCAGCACCTTGTTTTCTTGCTTGAGGCGAAACACTTCATTTGCCATGCCAGCTGCAATTCCCATGCTATCCAGCGATGTATTGCTGCTTCCAACAACCCCAAGAGAAGATGCAGAAGCAAGCATCGATTGGTCGGAGACGCTCCTAATGGGAAAGGACCTCTTCGCTCCATCGCGACGATTGCCGTCACTTGTCTTTTTGGTGCTAGTTTTCTTCGCATTGACTCGCTTGATCCCTCGTAGCAAATTCGAATTTCCTCGTTGAAACAACTCGTGAGTCCAAATGACCTTCATCGTCTCGTTGTTTTTGGTGCATGTAAAGCCATATAGATTGAGCTGACGAACGAAGGAACCCCAATTGGAATGTTTGAAATACTGTGGCAGATAGGTGTTTGAAAATTCTTTGTGATTGTGAACGACGAAGGAATTGCCGTCGGGCAGGAAAGTAGCGATCTCGGGATTGGATTCCGTTACGTGTGTCAAGAGGAGATGCGCTTCTGCAAATAAATGAATTAAAGAAAAGAGAAGGGTGTTTGTTAGACTGTTGGAGAACAGCAGATCAGCTCCCAACTATTTCTAGCAGAGTGAACTCACTTGTAGGGAACGAATCAGCCATTATAATAACTTTACTTGCTTCGCAATGCGTCGGAGCTGGAGGCATCGTTGCCATAGTCTGAGAGGTAAATGACACCATAGTTTCAGAACCCGTTTTTCTTCAAATTGTTGGGAGATGGTTATGTTAAAGAGCGAAAATTATGAGATAGCTTATCAGTGTTTTCAATTTTATGGAGACTCTTTCCTTGGAAACTAGAATTATGTTGTGTTGACCATAGGCTTAGCCTGCATGGTAGGTACCTTACCATACCTAAGCATGGAATTGTACTACTCTAATCAATGTTAGAGAAGAACAACAATATTATTTTTTTGTTTGATTATTAACCAGTATTTACACGGTCATCATGCTGTCAATAATTCTTTCTACTAACTACTATGACTTCTTTCTAGAATTACCATACCACCTACTACCACTATTGTACCATGCGTGCACTACACTTAGATGACTTCCAGTCAGCGAACTAAAACAATTACTCAACGCAACACAAAACACAGAATAGGAGCTCATAAGTAAAAATAGTATGGTACCATACCATGGTGTAGGAGTTATCCGTCCGTGCATGCATCTGAATGCATAGTATTGTACCATACAATACCTACAACTTTACATTCGATGTGTGTGCGTGTGATAGTACAATATGATAGTATTGTACAATACTACCTACAATACCATACTATCATAATATTATCCTAACACGGCCGGGCGGGCGGGATAGTAAAGTACACTTGTTACTGCCGCCGCGGGCCCCTTGTCGGCGCCAATTGTGTCAATCAAGGCAAGGTCAATATCAACTCACAACCTATCACAACTCACACTCTTATTCGTGTTTCTGAAATGCCATGACTACTCTTTGAGTTGTGCCATCATGATGCCATCGTCATGCATGATTTGAATTTTAGATTTTCTGCGTAGTGGGAGCTGAATTCATTTTTGTTCATCTCACATTTTCAGAAAAACGACATTCCCAGTGTTCCCAGATCCACAGACATTATATATTTTTTTAGTGCCACATCTGAATATGTGATAAGAGGATATTAATTAGCGAAATTATTATTTTTTTATTTGATTATCGCTATAATCTTAATCTCAACAATATGTGAAAGTCGCAGTTGCATCAGAGGCTTTTTTCAGACTCTGGATGAGGTCCATATTTTTTCATTAAAGAAATCGATAAATAGGTCTTTATGTTTTCTATGCAATGAGCCCACAAACATTATTTCATCACTTCAATCACCCTTTCATTATTTTGAAGATCCTTTTAGGAACACACCAGAGCCACATAAAAATCAGTATGATATAAAGACTCATGCTATTCAATGATAACTTCTTATCAGTGATGTCAAATAACAAACATACATTAGCTAATAAAATCAAAATTTAAAAAGAGTACAATATATATTTTTTTGAAGAACTGATCAATTTAAAAAATCAATTTTCACTTAAGAAATTTGACAAAAGAAAAAATCATTAATATTTTTCATAGAAACTTGTTTGAAATTTCACAGAAGACCTACAAATTTTCATGAAATCAAAAAAGTTGAAATCCTAGAAACTAGACAAAAAATAAAAATATTTTCATAATGAAGTTACATAAACTACAACTAATAAATGCATAAAAAAGTCAAAAAAATAAATTAACTCCAACAAAAAACATCTTTTTTATGCATAATATTTTTCACTAAATTTGGATTGAAAATTGACAAAAGTTATATTTTTTTTATTTTTTTTGTATTCTTCAATGAAACATGATAAAATTGCATAAAATTACACAAAATCAAATTTAAATATTGATGATTGCATTTATATATTTTTTAATTTGTGAATTTTTTAATCAAACATTGGTCAGCATCACTTAAATTTGCTTGATGAGTTCTATTGTGCTAATATTCAAAAGTTGCTTCAAGATAATTCAAATAAGTTCATTTTAGCTTGGCTCCATAATTGGTCAGTATTTTAAACTTGTGTTTCAAATATCATTTCAGAATAATTTAAACATAATTGAACATTTTCCTGGATGTTCAAGAATCTTAGAACATCTTTAGGATATTCACAATGATTTGAACAGCATCAGACATCTTGCCTCCTTGTTGAATGGACATGTTTTTAACAATTAGTAAGAGGAAATAGAGGTATATAAGATAAAGCAGATAGAGAAGAAAGGTAATGTAATAAGATAAATAATATGCAGTACAGAGTACTTTAAATAACAATGCCATCATAAAAACACATTGACTTTATTTCTTTCTGTGAAACAAGTTTTGTTGATTGTACAGTTTTAGTTTAGATATTAGAGAGATTTTAAATTTGAGTTATGAAAAAAAAATCCAAAACAGAAAAAATGAAGGATTTTTTTTCTGATCAATATTGCCCACTTTGAGAGGTTAAGAAATTTGGTTTTAAAAATGAATAATTTTCTTGAATATTTTGGGGCATCCTGCCAGAAGCTACTGTTTGAAAAGTTTCAAAAGCCATTGATGGATGATAACAAGCATAATTGTGATACAACAACTATAAGACATCAAAAATCTATTACCATGTTTGAAGTACATGGATTGAAATTGGGTTAAAATGAGATTTTCAAACCCATTTTAGCCCAGTACTACAATGGCCAGTTTCAAATTATTTTTTGTGACATCTGAAGTAGATTTGTGTAATTTTGAAGTTTTACACCTGGCATGGGTAATTATAAAACACAACACACAAATAAAAACAAATATTGGGTAAAGTACAAATTCAGAGCCACTCTAAAGATATTCTTAGTTGATTTTGAGCAAGCAGTGACTGATAGTAAATCATAATAGTCTGATAAAGCAACAACATCAATGAACAACAGTCTCTTTTGTCAGAAACTGACTTATTTTTTTTGGAAATGTTTGCAACAATAACCCTCTCTGATATTTATGTATATCATTTAAATTTGTTCAGTTTTGAATGTGTTATTTCAAAGATTACTTAAGTATCACAATCAATGTTTTTGGCACTACAAAATTGTTTTTTTAGAGAATGCAGGGTTCAATTGTCAAGTAATATTTTTGCTAGACCAGGAATAAGGAATATTGAGATTATGGGAGCTAGAAGGAAGCATTGAAGCATAAAATGTGGTATAACTTAGAAAAAAACCATACCACCTAAGCATGGAATTGTACTATGTCATGATGATGTTAGAAGAGGTTAGAAGTACAGCAATACTACAATACAATACTATCTAAGACTATCTACTATGGTGTATGGTAGGAGTATTATTTTTTTAGTTGATAGTAGTAGTAGATAGATAGTAGTAGTAACCAGTATTTACACGGTCATCATGCTGTCAATAATACTTCTTACTAAGTACTACTAGCAACTATGACTTCTCTCTAGAATTACCACCTACTACCAATATTGGACCATATTCTATTCTACTACTATTCTATTGTACACTTAGATTAGTACAGTACCATACCTACTTCCAGTCCGTCAGAAAAAATAATGAAATAAAACACTTCTTACTCAACGCAACACAAAACACAACATACTTAGAAGCTCACAAGTAAGTATCTACCCCATACAATGCATGGTGTTGGAGTTATCCGTCCGTGCATTCGATGCTATTCGATGTGTGTGTGTGCGTATAGTATGGTGTTGTAGTACCATAATATAGTACCATACCACAGCATACCATAATAATATTATCTTATTGTACACTACTACTTGTTACTGCCGCCAGGTAGGGGAGCGCGACCTGTCGCACGCGGGCCCCTTGTCGGAGCCAATTGCGTCAATCAAGACAAGGTCAATCAATTCACAACTCACTCTTTTTCGTGTTTCTGAAAAAATGCCATGACTTCTCTCTAAATTGTGCCATCATGATGCCATCGTCATGCATGATTTGATTTTTAGATTATCTGCGTAGTGGGAGCTGAATTCATTTTTGTTCATATCACATTTTCAGAAAAACGACATTCTCAGACCCTCAGACATTATGTGTACAAGTATTTTTTTAGTGCCACATACAACATACCACACACCACACCTGGAACACCCCAGAGTCACGTATTTAATGTGAAAATTAGCTTATTTAATTCTTTTGTGATTTCAACGTTACTCAAAACGGAAATAACGTGAAATGGAAATATTATTTGGCGAACGAAAGCACACGAAAGCACACGAAAGCAAATGAAAGCACACGAAAGCACACGAAAGCACACGAAAGCACACAAAAGCACACGAAAACACATGAAAATACACAAAACCACACAAAAAAAACACGAAAACACACGTTGAAAAAACGGTTTTATCGCCAAATTCAATCAAGTCATGTTTCTTGTTTCGTCACGTTTTTCCTTTAAATTCATGTCCTTGTATGACAATATCACAAATAAACCATGACTTTGGGATGTTCCTGGTTATTATGATGTAAAGTATGGTAGTGTATTGTTGTACTTCTTAAAAGTAAGTACAACAGGTACACAAGTGCAATAGTACACACCTGATTGCAGCTGCTGCGTAAGGTGAAGCTTACTGCACCTTCCCAGCCACTAAGTTCTCAGTAATTTTTTTAGGAAGTCCAGGATTTTTAGTCACTCATGTATTTTAGACTGATTATTCCTACGATAGTTAGTATCTCCAACATCCTAGAAAATCAGATTACACCAAACTGCCAGAGTAAATGGCAACTAAACCATGGCCTACAAACAAGCCGCAGCTTCAAACTTCAAAGCAAAGCTATAGTGGGGTGCGGGGCGCAGGATGAGCAAGAGGAGGGGTAGATGATTCACCTCCCTTTTGCAATCAATGGCTTTGATGACAACACTGACATTCCAAGAAAAATGTGCCAAGCCAAAGGGACACATCCTTGATGTAGGTATGCCAAAGCATGCCAAGCTATGTAAGGCAACCACGGAGGAATTTAAGACTACATTTTGATGTTGTAAAAGCAGATTAGCAACATGACACACAGGCTCTAAAAGCCAAGAAGACAGTGGAGCTTTGGAATATGCCAGTAAAGCCTGGCAAAGAAGCTGAGGATGTTGACAAGGACATCTATGATAGTGAGAGTAAGCTGTACATCAGGAGAAAGGGGGAGTGCACTAACAGCCTGACAAAGGCGTGTGGGCTCATCAAAGACCAGTGATTGACAAATTTTGTCAATGCCTTGAAAGAACTGCAGGTGCAGGGTTTGAAACCATTAATGAAGATAAAGATGTTTTTGGACTGATCAAAGGGATCAAGCAGCTTGCTTTCAATTTTGAGGAGTAGACGAACTTGTCTGATTTCCTCACTTCCAGTATCTAGATTTTTTATAATTTCTTCCAAATAAAGTCCATGAGCAATAAAGCTTACTTTATTAATTCCCAGGCATATTAGGAGGTGGTTCATGAGATGGGGGGGCAGACTTGAGGTAATCTTTTGTTGATTCAGTATTACAAAAAAAGAAGATGGGCACATCATCAATTCCAACAACACCAACCACACCAACCATGATATTGAAGAAAGAGGTGTGAGCAGATGATGCTGCAACAATGCTAAATGTAGTGCAGGGGGATGCAGGCTCCAAAGAAGCCTTAGATGAGACCTTTTAACAAACTGATCAGGCCTACATAGCAAACCAGTTCTTGAAACATGCATACCAAGAGAGGTGTGGGTATTTAACTATTTATTTCCAAAATCAACTTACACTCATGCCAGGAGTTAATGTGTTCCCCATGACTAATTACATCAGTGCCTGTTCATTCCACCCAAATCCATGCTCATCAAAGCAAACAAAACTGGTTGACTCCTTGTATTCCCTGGATCAACTGCAATTACTACCAGCAAATATCTACATCTATCTGAATCAATTATCAATGTTAATTTGCACCATATTTCAAAAAAATTACAATCCACAAGGCCCAAAGAACACAAGACACACAAATAGATGAAAATGATATGAGTTCACAACACCAAGCTGATGCTAGTTGAAATGTTTTTCAATTCACCATACATTTAGGGAAGGCAACATGAAAAATGAACAGTCTACTCCGATATATCCAGTCTGTTTCACTGTCATTAGTCATGAGCCATCACACAAATCTGCACATTTTCCTTGTGTATGTTTACAATACAAATGCAATTCTTCTCTTTGCAATGTAATACAGAGATAACAACTCAATGTTAGATTAGAAGCTTCTAAAAGTTGCAAAGAGCTCAAATGGATTTTTTCATGAATACAAATCATGGACAATGAATGTTCAAATTGAATCAAGGATTTTTGTTGAAGATAAAAACACAATAATTCAATTGACAGAGGCTGATTAACTTAAAATTGATGTGGTAGAATGTATACTTGAGATGAAAAAAGTATTTAGTGACAGGTTTGAGTGAAGTGGACAACAGTTTCCTGATTCAGTCATGGTAAAAAACATTAGAACAAGAGAAAGACACTGTAAGAATCAACCCAAATCTTTCAATTTATGAAATTTTTAATTGAACCTTTAATTTTCACAAAATACCATTACATCCTCAAGGGGTACAAATAACTCCAATATGTTGAAACTAAAAGAAGACAAACATGTGAACCACATACTAAAAGTATGTGATAAATAAAACCAACAGAACAATATTTCTGCCCCTATTACTTCTACCTACCAGATACAAAAGTCATCCACATTTGTAAAACTTCAGGATTTTTCCATCACATCACAGATGACTGCAACCAATGATAAAGCAATAACAGTCAAAACAAACCAGCTCTGTTTGGCCTATCTCCATAACACACAAAATCATTTGATAAAGTGACAGTCATCATCAAATACACCACTGACTCCTTATCTACTCTACTTAACCTACTGTGGTATGAAACTTCAAAAGAAAACTTTGAACTTCTGATGGTAAACTCTGAGCTTCCAATGGTGAACAACAAAGAGCAGAAATAACATTAAACTTCTCCAAAACCATATTTTGTCCAGCATGACATCATCACATATAATTCCATCAATACCACTATCCAAAGCAGCATTCATTCTCAACAAGTCATCCATACAAAGATAGCACAACAAATACACCTATACTAACACACATACCAGTGATTATCCAAGATAATGATGAACCCATTCTGCCCCAATGTCCCATCAATCAAACTTTCTTGTATCAAATAGATATGCAACAGAAATTACACCAATAATAATCACCCATCCTATTTTTCATATCAATACAGAATAATATTTCTGTAATAGTGTCATCCACTCCATCACAAAGGAAACCATAACAAAATACAAGAAATTGATTTAAGATTGTATAACATGTGACACCTGGATAAAACAATGTGCAAGGAAAAAGAGAGTAGGGATTTGAAGATGTGGAAGGAAAAATTACTTTCAAGTTCTTGAATGTCATGGATGAGATTCAAACAGTTTCCTGTGGCCCAAAACAAGGATACTTGTAATAATGGCTATCCACAACAATCAACCCAAAGCTCATCAGAGTTGCATTTGGAGGAAGTCATAGACTACCCTGAACAAGTAACATTGTGCAAAGAAGAAGTAACAACCTCAAAAAGTCTCTGAATTAGCACTTTCAATACAACTAATGCCAAATAGATTCATGAAGATATAAACACTTCTATCTTGGGATACCATTGAAATGTTATGAGCTGATACAAATTACAATTGATCTGATGATTCTGTTGCCACTAGAATTTGTAAAACTCCAATATTTGCAGCAAAAATTGTACAATTTTTTTTTCTGGATCCAAATCATCTGCAGCTGTCATGGCCTGTCCTAGGAAGGAATATTTTCTTTATGTAATCCCATAGATATTACAAACTGCCATATATACCTGTTTTTTAACACAGTTTAAAACCCAAAAAATACACTTACACTTATAGCTGATTTTTCTGAATAAACTATAGTCAAAGAAAATGATCACCCTTTACTGTATTTTTTTTGACATTACTATGAGGTGGAGGAAGATTGGATGGTAGTCTGTTTCATTTGGTTGGAATCACATCAACCATTGGTTAGATATTGAAATACCAAAATATGTCAGAAAACAATTGGCAAAGTATTGTATAATCCCCCAGCATGACAGAAACAAATTTGATATACCACTCATACCCCCTATTTGATTTTATGGCAGCACCAATCAGAAACCACCATCAGAAGATGACTTTGAACTTCTCATAAGAAAAGAGCACAAGATTTTGAAGCTTCTGGTTGAGTGGCTAAACTCAACATGGACAGCTCCTTGTAATGAATCTGTGCCTTAGACACAACAATATTGCATGGTCCAAGTAACATTACTGCAGTGCAGGCAGAACCCACAAAGAACAACAAGTCAAAAGTCCAATATTTCCTACAATACATGGTGACTCACCCTAATGCAAAAAACAGGTACCATTTCTCCAACTTAGCACCATACTTAATTTACATTCAGATACCTCCTACACAACTGTACCCAAAGCCTGTAGAAATCAATGTGATGATTTATATCTTGTGTGCAGCTTTCAATTTTTTTGCAACTTCTGTGCCCAAATCCAAGCTTTTATCACTTTTCATTGATGAACATCTAGCATTTTCTTTTGATTCACCTTGTCTTATCTTGGGCACCTACAAAATCTCACCTCTTGAACTAAGGAAAAAGGCAAAGAGCTAGAAAGTCATGATCTTAGATATTTTCTGAGAAGATAGTTTGAAGAGCTAATCAATACTCTGTAGCATTGGGGCATGACTGTTGACTGTCAGACAAAGGCAAACTCATGCTGTAGCTGCTTCCATGTGATCTTGCCATGTGCCATGTGACAGGGGAGACTGAGCCTGCCATGTAAGGCAGCTGAGTGATGGAGCTGGGTTCAACACCACCCCCATCCACATTAACAACTTGACAATGGTTGGTATAGGGAATAACATCATCAAGTACCAGAGGTCATTCACAATGCAGATGTGTTACTTTTGGCTCCTAGATTGAGAAGATTAAAAGATTTTTGACATCCATGATCAACCTGGTCACAAAAATTGGTAGACTATCCTTTCAAAGCCTGTAGTTTGAATGGTCATTGCCATGTGCACCACTTTTTTACCAACATATGTTCAACTTACCTTGTCTCCTTCTGCATGCACCTTTATCATTTATTAGGCAATGGTGAGTAAAAACAAAGAGAGTCTACTTGACTAGAATACCTTTTGTGAGATTACCTGAATCTCTATTTAAAACTGTTGAAAAACTATTTATTTGAAA
>JALLOT010001660.1:0-14463 GCA_036939595.1 Thalassiosira livingstoniorum | reverse complement strand
TACTGTTGGTGCTACTTATGATACTATTATGCTATTATGGTATGATTAATGCTTATTATCATGAACACAATGAGTCCATTGTGCATACTACAATTAGCAGCATTGTTAAGTGACATGACCTCTAGACACAAGATCTAAACAAAGAACCTCTAATTGTACCATTCATAGACTTGAGAATAGATCATTAACATCATGGTTATACAATAATTTAAAAATAGAAAAGATCTGTGACAGCATTGCCGAGATATCACACTTTGCATTTACTATGTTTTGAATTTGTCTACTTAGAAATGCTTTTGTGAGAGCTTTAATAAAAAAATCATTTCTGGTATGTGAAATTACTACTTACTTGGTCTCACAGTTTCTGCAATGCATAGTATTATGATTGGCTGAACCTGTGTTCTAGCAAAATTTTGTATCAACAATTTCATCAATCAGAATGAAGGAGAAACTATAAACAAAAAGGGGCATGGGGTAACTTTTGACATACCTTAGAGCTTTGAGCTTGATATCTCTGTTGACAGCAACCGTCAACAATAACAAAATCAATTCAAACAGTGAGCAAAGAGAGGACATGACAAGCTGATGAACACAATTCACCTTCCTGTCACCCTCCCAATACACAATCAGTTATCCCCTGTTACATGAATTAAAAATTTATTGACCTGCATTAGTTTGAGTGATTGAGGGGAAAAATGGACGGAGTAGGTAAGTGTGGACTTTGCAAAAAACTATCTTGGGGAAACTATTGTAAAAACCATCAAAGTAAAGTAAAATAAAAAAACATACCGTGTCCATTGCAATTTCAACAAAGGACTGCTGAAATGTGCTACCATTAGTTGAAGTTATTTGACTGTGAAGTTGCATTGGGAGCAGTGGGGCTGAGGCAATGTTGGAGGTAATTGTCACTGGCAAAGCAGTGGAGGGAAGTGAAAATGGCTAAATGGCCAGACGTGAGAACAACAAAATGACATCTGGGAGCAAAGAAGGGGTACTCACTGCCACCTCCACCCACAACCCCTCTACTTTGTTTTGTCATATAGACCTTGAAATCAAGTGTAAGAGATATAGGCTTTGTTAGAGAATTTGGAATTGGAAAAACAAATAAAGATCAGACAAAAATAAAAATACCTTAATCATTGTGCTGATAACTGAGAAACAATGGGACAAAAACCAACCAACAACACCAACCCATAATAAATCCAAAGCAGGAGAATAATTAAGGTGATAGGGGCGTTGTTTAAGGGTGTTAGGCTATGTAGGAAAAGACCATGTGGCATGTGCATCATGGTTACTAGGACAACACAACATGGGGACTACCATGGCCAGGGCTAACAACGTCGGTGCTGCTGGCGTATCAAGAAAATGACATCATATCATCAAGCTAAGCAGAAGGACCAGAAGACTCACAACAATTGGGCTAATCACCTTTTCAACACATCAAGTGGCTTCTGTGATGATGGAGCTGGGGGATTCATATGAGACCGCCATTGCCAATGCAGCAGCTATTCAATGGTGATGTCATTCAAAAAATTTTGGTGTGCTATTTTTAACTTTTCTCAGCCTAACTGTGGCTAATGGTAATATCCTTGGGTAGGCACATTTGGTTTGGTGTTTTTAATGTTCCTACTCAAGAGTTTTTCCTCAAACTTAGTAAAAGTTGGTCTAAATGGTAAAATCAAATTGATGGAGATAAGCAAAAAGTATTGATGTCATTGTGGAAGTGTGGCCATTTTTGTCTCTCCAAAAAAGAGGTCTGAAGATTGCACAATAAAGTTTGCTATACTAGTTAAAAAACATTAAATTTTGGGACTGAAATTGCTGAGTTTTCCTGACCCAGGGTTGGCCCTATGAAAAGAAATTGTAATTTATTTCTCATTGCTGCTTGTTGCTGGGCTGGGGATTTGAGAGTTGACAAGGATAACATTGTACTACCCATCAGGGTGTTGTGCCACACACTGCTATGTAAGTACCACATTCAATTTTGGTGATAATGACAATATTACAGGAAAATTGAACTAGTACATGAAATTAGACAAAGCAGATATGATGTGGTTGTGGTGGAGCATCACAATCATGAAATGACACAGATGTTCAACACCAGAAAAACCCACATCATGTGGTAGAGGAGATTCAAGGGCAATGGAGTGGTGAGAAAGTTAATGCTCTCAGGAACAAGGTTCCAAGGGTCACTGAATCAATCTTTGTTCAAGTCAAGCTGTAACTCCTCCAGTGCAGTAGGTTCAAGTTTTCCAAGCTTCATATCACAGATGTGAAGAGCTAATGCAGTTGTGATTGAAAGGCCAAATTTACTGAGGGAATACTTAGCAGGAGATGGAACAGTATATGAACTGCCATAAAATCAATGATATTGTTTTTTATTCTTCTGTCACCTTCTGTTGGCTAACAGAAGAAAACCATAATGTGTTTATGAAGACTTAGTTTGTTGGTACATTTTGGCAGTTGAAGGTTGACTTTCAATGAATTGAGGATAAAGAGTAAAGAAAATGTGGTGGACCTCCAAGACAATAGTAATGAAAAATATGACCCCATCAACCCAAAGAGCTGATGGTAAGAGGTAACAACACTCTGTTCACATCTAGTAAGTATTGGATGATGGAATTACCAGAAAGATTAACTTTTGTTCAAGGAATGTCCAGAGGACATAACATCAACATCTGTTGTTTGACCTAGGCACTAAAATTTCCAAAAACAAAATATTAATCATGTAGTAAACACAGGTATTAGCTTACCTATGTTGAACACCTACAAGACAAGATCTAGTCAGTCATGAGGTAGGCTGATATGAGTGGCTAGATCTAGCAAGACAACACTTGGGTCTGGCAGTGAACCTTAGGCCATGGTGGCTACAGTCTCATGGGGTAAAGCTGACTGGTACTGCCATATGGGACCGGAGCTGGCAGGACTGGGTTTAACATTGATGAAAATTTCCAATTTCATTGGCATTGGAAGTGGATTGTGGAGGTTGAAATTGTGGTTTTTGACACTGCTTTGTGAGGGGATTCTCAGCGGAAGTTTTCAGTAGCTGGTTATGCAATTCATATTTATTTTCTACTTACAATTTTTCTTAGTTGTTTTGAACTCTAGTGTTTATGTTCTTGGTCTTGGTACATTTTGAGTTGAATCATTCCTCACATTTGCTCATCACATGTCTTTTGTTTTTTGTTGTTTGTTCTTTGATGTACTAACATTAGCAAAGACAAAGCAAATTTCACTCATCATCTACCAAACTTCATCAAGACAATGAAGGTTTCTGTAGACAAGCTCATGTTTGTGTTGTGAGCAGTTCCAACTCATGACCCCAGTTTGGCAAAATCTCGCAATGATCTCTTGAAGCACCAATGAACATAATTCATAGTAGCTTTGAAAGTCTTGGGTTGAGGGGCCACGTACTGTTTGAGACTACCATTAACATGGAAGTTGGCTTGGAATGCCTTTACTTTGGTACAAAAACCATGCAATTTTCTGGTCATGATATGGAAATAATTATCACCAAGAAGCACATGATCAGCAATGTTCAAAAATCCTGACTCCAATAACTGACACTGAGGCAAAAATGATTAATATCTGCCATCATCCCATCAGTCAGAACAATTTATTCTCAAATAAAAATTCAAGCCAATTTTGATTTTTTATGCAAATTGATGAACAATCTGACATCAATAAAAAAATTATGTAGCCAATACAACTTGAAATTTGAAATTGAAATATTTAATTTCTAAGTAACCACCTTTGTAAAACAAAATTATCATACATTATTCTCATCATAAATCTGTGATAATTATCCTAGTTGTTGTGATAGTAGAATTTCCATTGCACCAAACTAATGATTATGACTGGTTTAATTTGTCACCAGAATAGCACCACAAACAAAAATAAATCAGACATGTTGATCACAACTTTAGTCTGAGGTTGGTGTGATTTTACTGATTTTCTATTTGGGATAATCTAAAAAATGTATCAACCAAAGACACAACAGCATTAATGATAAAAATTTAACCAATCTTATACTGGTGCCAAAACATTCATCATTGACAATTAATGGTTCTAAAGGTACTTGCAAACAGAGGTCCTTGATCTTGAAAAAATTGTTGATACCAGTTCATTCTTTTTCAATCATCTTTGATAGATCATGGTTTGTCTTCTCTATGCAAATCTTTGTACAAACAATAATACTAATATGATCCCAATTATCATTGTAATTCATCTGTGTAAATAAGCTATGGGGCACAGTGAACAACTTATAATGCACAACACACATGTTCTAGGGTATCAGAAGGCATAATTACTGCCACCAAAAACCACATCAATTGATTGCTGTGCTTTGTGGTCAGCTCATGCAGGGGAGATTATTTTTGTTCAGGCATGGTAGGAAGCAAAACAATAGTTATCTTCCAAATGATCTGGTACAATGCACAATGTTTTTATTGAATTTAAGCTAAAACTAGGTTTTTATTTATTTGTTATAATCATTAGTACCACCATTATTTTTGTTTGTCTTTGTTGAAATTTAGATTATCATAGTATCCAGCAAGTTAGGTACGCAAACCAATTGAATCGTTTTTGTGGATGGTCAAGACCCTCCAACCCTGTGATCCTTGTAGTAAAAAAAGTAATGTTTGCCCCTCAAATACCCCAGGCATTGCAAAAAATTCTTAGACTTAATTTTTTAATAATCATTTTATTGATGCTATAGCCATTGCATTCTTCTGTAGATTTTTGATGTCATTGCTTGACAAGTGAATATGACCTACTGTGACTTTTCAATGTATGGGGTTCTACCTAAATCAAAAATATAAAAATATGACCTCTATTTTTCACTCTGATCTTTTCCAGACCATGTGATCTTGTGAAGGTATGTGCCAAAAATTTTCTTATGCTGGTTCTTTGAAGAGAATTACATTTAGATAATTATATTAACCATTGTTGAGAGCAGCTCTAACCAGATATTAGTCTATGGTAGAACAGCTAGTGATTTTCAATTTACACTGTTACCATAAAAACTAAGTGGGTAATGATTTGAATTGTTTGTCAGAACAATGGGTAACATTTTACATGAGTTGGCTAGCTTCATCAACACAGCCTTAAGTTGTCAGTGGGTTTTGGGTTTGACAGCACCAATGACGATACTGTTTTTGTGAGTTATTTATCTGGTGGTTCTTGTATGATAATTTCTTGTTGCATTCCAAGTTTTTCAAGCGGTGCTTTTTTTGTGCACTTGCCAAAAATGGACATTCCAGAAAATGTGACATATTCAACTAGGTATGTATGAATAGGTACATTCTCTGTATAATCAATTGTAAAAATCTGTGCCTACAAAACATTCATAGAAAGTTAATTTTAATTACTTGTCTCCTTCCAATCCAGTACAATATAATAAGTCCTACCAAAGAAGACTATGCAATTTAATGTAGGTATAGTATAGAAGAAAGCATTCTATATCACAAACCACATGGCAATAGCTTATACAGAATAATTATCCCCCACCCAAAATATCTGAGTACCTTGTGTTAGTGAGTGTATGAGTGTGTGACATTGATGCCCCGAAATTCCAAATCTGAGCTGTTTGAAAAATATTCAGAGCAAAAGCCAATATAGTTCCAGCAGTACTATGGTTATCACTCCCAAGTTGAATACTTAGGCTTCCTGGTATTTTATTATAAATAAGGTGCATGGTACCCATAATCCCATTATTAACTACTATTTTACCCATTCATGTTTACAATGTCTGATATTCCAGTAAAAATATTCTTATGATGTTTTTTTGTACTCTATCAATCAACAACCAATACTATGTTACACACACATAAAGTATGTATGTACTCTAACAACTGAAAACTTACAACAAACAACAAATCCAACTTACACAATAACATGAGCATGGCACCAATTGTGCTGACAGAACGTCATTGCAGAAGAATTTTCTTCACAACCACATTGCAACCAACAGATTGATTATCATTGGAAAAGTGACAAGGAACAAATTGATTGAGCCTGGTTTGTTGCTGCTTGCCAGTTGTTGCAGATGCACTGGTGTTGTGTATTGTCAACATAATTCTGTAGACAAGAAGATCCTTCAACCCTTGTCCAACCACCAATCTCCACACCTACCACCCAGCAAACATGAAATATGGCAAATTCATTGAATTCAAATATCACTATTGCATATAAAACTACATGCAATATCAACATTTGAGACAAAATTGACAAAAAGAAAGAGTTGGCGACTGCCATATCTGGGGGTATCTGGCTTAGATGCGTTCCATGGCAAATAATGGATGTTGATGTGGTCAAAGGTGGGGAAACTGCTCAACATTATTTATGAAAAACAATATTTGATTTTTCCAATTCAAAGATGTTGATGAACCTAATCCAGTACAGACTATAGGTATAGGTACCTGAAATATGAAATAGATTGAAAGCCTTGAGTGCAGTCCAAGCTTTTCATTAATATTGCCACTAATTTTGCTATTCCAGGAAGTTGACATCAAGAGAGTACATAAAATAATGTTAGAATGGCAATGGTATCACTCTATCGACTTCCATGATGTTCATTGATGTGGTATGGGACAGATGAATCCTAATTTTTAAAAGGCATCACAATTTACACACATTAATGCCATCATAGTTTTTGAATCTCTCTTATCACACCATGATAGTCTTGGTATTATTGTTGATGTGGCACACAATGTGTTGACTTGTTGCTCATTTCAATGTTTGCATTTAATTGTTTTTTCATGCTAATAGCCACAATATAGTGTATGGATTTTGTCTTATAGAGCCTTGTGAACAAAATCAGTTATTCTAGTATATTATTATTATTGCATCCTTTATCAAAAAAATAATATCACAGATTAATTTGTTTCACTCTAAGATAAGGTACATGTTTAGCGCTTCTTACGCTTAGCAAACATGGGATGCACCTTTCTCGGACCACCAGCAGAGTATCGAGCCCCACCACCTCCCGACAATTGCGCCATGGTACTCCCTGCCGTCCTCTTGACACCCAAATCTGCCAACCTCGCTCCATCCGGATTATTCTTTCGAATAGCCGTGTCCTCCGCCCTTTGATCCTTTTCCAACTCCGTGTCACTCGTCAACACCGTCCGCAGCAATTTCCTATCGTCTTCTGGACTCTTGTACGAATAATCATTCTCCACGGCCTCCAAATCGGCACGTTCGGACAATGTTGTCACAATCTTGAAGGTGTATCCCTGATCAATCAAATACTGTTGCCTCTTAGTCGAGTAAAACATCTCTTGTGTGTCCGTACTCACTAACGTGTAAAAAAAGGCGTTGAACGACGATCGATTCGATCCATCCTGCTGCGTGTAAGACTTGGGACGAAGAATCCTCCCCAATCTCTGTGCCTCCTGCCTTCTTGAACCAAAATGAGACGACACCTGAATAATCACATTGGCCTCAGGCAAATCAATCGAAGTATCTCCCACTTTACTAATACATATCGTCCTCAAGGCGTCACTGGTACGAAACGTCCCTAAAATCGCCTGCCGTTCTCTCTCACTCGTCTCCCCATAAATCATGGGTCGTTTGAGCATGGCCGCGTACAACTTCAAACTGTACACCAAATCACTAAACACAATAATCTTATCACCACGCTCCTCATGAAATCGGACTAAAAATTCCGTAGCTCGGAGCTTTGATGGATTCATCACATACAAAAGTTGCTTCAACCTCCCGTTGTTGGCGGTCAGATACTCTCTCATGAAGGGACCCGTCATGGGGCACCACACCTCCACGCATTGCACATTCGCCAGATACCCCTGAGTCGTCAAATCCATCCAATTGGCCTCATATAGCTTGGGTCCAATTAAGAAATTCAAGTCGGAAATCAAATCGTCCTCACGAACCAAAGTGGCAGTCAAACCCAACCGGCAATGAGCTTTGACGGATCCAATCACTCTACGAAACATCTTTGCTGGGACTACATGCACTTCATCCATTAATAATAGCCCCCACTCCCGTCCCCGAATCACATTCATAACCTCGGCACTCTTATCGCTCCTCTGTCCACCGTAGCTAATCATGGTATACGTGGTAATCAATACGCAACCCCCAGGATGAATGGAATCCTTCTTATCGGAGGTAAATACCGATATATTCTCATCTGGAATGTTGGTCCATAATTTAAATTGATATTTCCATTGAAGGACGGAGACGGCATTGGTGCAGAGGCAGACCACCGATTTTTTAATGGTTTGGGAGGCCGTGACGCCAGTGAGAGTTTTTCCGGCTCCGCAGGGAAGGACAATGATGCCGGAGCGGGCACGGCCGTTACCAAACATCTTGTTTTTTGTGTATGATGGATTGGAAGTGATTGTTGTTAAGAGATAGGTTGGCCACGGTGAGCAAAAGTTAGCAGTAGTGTTGTGTAGGCAAGAATAGTGAAATCAAGTGAATAGTATTTGGCCAGCATGACAGAAGCAGCAAAATATCGAAAATTCAATACACGACCCTCAAAAATAATATTACCACAAAATAAACAATGAATAAAAGTATTTGAAATAGATAGCAGCTTCCTTTTACACAACTAACCTTACTGAGAGATCTCTCTTGATACCGTCTAATTCGAGTATATGGTTTTAAATCCATGGGAACGTCAGGATTGACTTTGTCATTTCGAAAGTCTGCGCCACGAAGAGAGAAAAAAATTAGTTTAATTTTTCTTCAAGTCAGCGGGAAAAAATAAGGACGAAAGGAGCCATTTCTTCGACAAAAGAGAGCAAAAACAGAATGCTCAAGAAAATTCAAATAATGATTCAAGGAAAAAAGAAGACAATAATTGACCAAGAATCAAGAAAGGCAAGTGATCATTGATAATGCGATGAAAATTGACATGTTGAAATAACATTTCAAACGTATTTTTTCTTACCATATTCCTCCATCAACGGATAATCCAAATTAATCGCCTGCTTCTTCACCACCTCCACCATATCCCCCTTCACCTGAAACGACACCGTAGTCTTGGCCTGCACCTTCTTCGCCCCTCCACCCTCCTCCTCCTCCTCCTCGTCCGAACTATCCCCATCCATCTCCCTCAATATCCTCAAATTCTCCTCCATCTCCTCCGCCTTTTCATTCACAACAAACTCCGACTTGCCCCCCTTCGACCCCCCCGCCGCACCTCCCGCCGCACCCCCCGCAGTCCCATCCTCCCCCTCTTCCGTCACCCTCGCCTGACTGATCAAATCATCCCTCAACAACTCCCGCAACACCGAGGGATGCTCGCTCTCCACATAAAACTTGTTGTGCTTCAACACCAACTTCGCCTTCCCATACCGTTTCGTACACTCCCGAATAAAACTCGCCACTCCCTCCGGCAACACATTTTTACTGAACCGATTCAAAACTTTGACTATGCTCTCCGTTTCAATGTTCGTTGCTACCGCCGCATAGAGTGAGTACGGGGTTAATTTGTACTCGTGCAAATATTCCGGACGAGCGACGGGTTCGGAAATGGCGACGAGGAAATCGTACGCTTTGGCGTACAGGTCGTGGAAGGCCTCGAGGTAGATGGTGCCGTCGGGGCAGGTCCAGCAGGGTCGGGAGATGTGGTCGGGTTTGAGGGTGAGGTTGGAGAAGTCGGCTCCGAGGGATTCACCCTCGTCGCCGACACCACCGCCGCCGCTGCCGCTTCCGAGAGAGGATGGTTTGCCGGAGTCCGAGGAGGAGACTTTGGAAGGTTTGGCTTTAAGGAGGGCTTCCCGGTCGGCGGCTCGTTGGACTAGTTTTTTGGCGGAGGCGTATTCGTCGACGTCGGAGGCGTAGTCGTCGTCCATGGCTGGGGGTTATTTGGGACTCGGGGCGATGGTGGGTTGGGGTGAAGGTGTTGTGGTTGGCTTGGGTTGAGAGTTTGGGGGTCGTGCACAGTTTCGGACGGTAATGAAAACGGAAAAGCGGAAGCGAGGTCGAGGACAATAATTGGCCGAAGATGGCGGAATGAGAATGATGGCTGAATGCTGAAAGTTTGGGTTGGTCTGAAAACATTTGAAAATGGGGGAGATAAAAACATGGTCTGAGAAATTTTGCTCAAATATGCCCAGAATATGCCCATAAAAAAATAATATTGAACATATGTAGTACTTATTAAAAATAAGTACAGGAATACTTTTAAGGGGAGTGCTATCTACTTACTTATTGCTCCCTGTCTGGTGATTGTTGGGAAAATTATCATTGGTGCTAAACATATTGGATGTGATATTACTTATTACTAAGGTAATAACACACTCATGGGCATCATTGTGCAAAACTGTGTAAAACAACAGCAGTTCAGATGATATATCATAGAGGCCACTTGTCACAAACAATGTTAGAGTAACTCTTAGAGGAGAGGGAGGGCAAGGACAGAATATAATGTAATGTAGCTGTAGCTTTGGATTTCAACTCAATTCACAAATTACTTATGACCTCTAGGGAAATTGTCTCTTCTGAAATTAGAGGGAGGAATATGATGTGTAAACCAGGGTTTTGTCATTTTATTCAGTCCAATAAGTTCTTTTTTCAAATCATGTGGTGGTAACCTTGATGTTACTAGTTCAGATAATATGATACATTATACATAGTTTGTTGATAATAAATTATGCTTCCTTCTTGAATTATGTTGTGATCTATGATCATTCAACCTACTTTTGATTGCATGCATTGTTGGGATCTTTAAGTCATTATTATTTTTGCCTGTTTCCTGGGTTATGTTAAAGTCTAATTTAATTATGTTTGATAGAGGGACTTTGGATAATGTTGATATTCTCTTTTGTTTATGACATTTTGTCCTTCATTTATTGCCTGATGTGTCAAAGAATGAGTTTGCTCATATTAATAAATTTGAAGATGTGTCGTGCATCAAAAAAGATTACTGTGTACTAGTTCGTCTTGTTTTGTCTTTCTTGCTAATTTGCATCACATTTCATAAAAATTGTATTTTTTATTTTGTTACAAAAATTGCTTTAGAACAAGACACTTTAATTTTTTGATAGAAATGTGGTTGAGATACAGATTGTGCAATTTTACAGCTTCTCCATAAAACATGAAAAATGGGATTATTTGGAGCTTAATGATGGTGAAATGTTCCTGTAAAGGCAACACAAAAACTTATTCCGCAAATTTTAATCAGATCTTGGCAAGAGAACTCCAACTAAAAGGCTAGAAAGTATTGTTTCATCTTCAAATAAAACACATTTGAAATAGCACCAATGATAATCCTGTCAGGCTCAGCTGAAGTCCTGCAGTGTTTCAAAACAGTCATTGCTCTAGACTGGTTGGTGTGTCATAAACCAAAAAAATTCCTTGATAGTATCTCTATTTTCTCTCTAATTAAGGTTTGTATTTCCAATCCTTTTAAAATTAATTTTGTTTGTGTAATTTATTTCAGTAGCATTTGGAAAATGCATCTTTTACTTTAGTCAATATACATATGGAAGTTAAGTTCTTTTCTATCTATCCAAGACCAGGAGCTAGAGAATTTTTATTGTGCATGATTACTTTCTATCCAATGGCAACAGGAAACAAGAGGCAAAACATTATAACTTATGAAGCCATTTTTCTGAATTTTGATAGATATACCTCACTTGCTTAGTTTTGAGTACAAATGGACTAAGATCTAAGATACTTTCATTCATTGATAAGAGGTAGACTGTATCTTACTGTTTGAAACCATTCAGAATTTCTTATCAATTATCATATTTCTGTAAACAGATAGTCCATCATAATTTATGGATGATTAAGGCTATATCTCTGTTCTTCCTTGGATCAATTGCAGTCTTTAAAATTTCAAACATTTTTTCCCATTTTTTGATTCACTGTTCTGTTGGTCAAAAATATTACCTGAAAGCTCAAATTTATTCCTTCCAAGTTATTGATAATAAAACACTCATTTATTGTTCTATATTCCAAAGAATCAATCTCTCCATATTTTTTGTCTACCAGAAGTATCCAAACAAGTTTTGGTGCCATTCACTATCAACTGTCTACCACATACAAATACAATATTCACACCTATGATTTGTCACAGCATGAATATTCTAGAACCATATGGTTAGAAAGAAAGACCAATGACCAATATGTTTTCCTATTCTGAATGTGATACCCAAAAAATTCATTTGATAGTTCTGCTGAATAATTTCTGTAATTTTTAAGTTGATTTGAGTTGAAAAATTCTAAAACTCTTTATGGATCCTCTATTTCTTGGAAATTCCAAAGTGATGATCTTTTAGTTCATTTGTTTAGTAGGTTGGCTTGTCCTAGAGCATTCTCAGAACTAATTGTGCTTGGCTGTTCAAAATGATTCAAGTTATAAATTATAAATGCATGAATCAATTAGTACCAAAACATGGCACAAGTCAAAGTTATAAGAAAGAATTGCTTTCAGTAGAAACCAAAATGAACACTTTTCAAAGATTTTTGAAGCAAAATAGATCAAAAAGCACTCCTTGGTCAAAATTCTTTGAGAAAGTAAATAATATTCAAAATCACTTGCTTTTTTATGATGTACAAAGTGGAAGTAAAATAAAAGTGCAACAAACAAAGCATAAATGAAAAGTGAAAGTAATACAAAATAATTTTGTTTCAGGCAAAAGTAAGGCAAAGAACATTATTTGTTTGAAGGTAAAGGGGAGAATCAATCAAAATAAAAGAAATCTTTTGTGCTCATTACAAGAAAAATGTTTTTATTGTTCAATTGCCATGTTGTTTCAACCAAATGTAAAAATTAAAGAAACAATGACAAATGAAAATATTTTTTGTGGTAGAAACCAAAAGTTTTTATAGTGTTTTGGCTGGTTAAATGTTATTCTGGTATTAATTGTTCTTTTACTCCACTCCCCCAACTTAGAAATTTTGGTTTTGAATGTTATCTTGTGCATTTGCTTGCCACTAGAGTACATGGTTGTGCATATAATATACAATATACAAGTTTTGTGTAAGTATGTAATGGATTAATATGTGGCAATTGCAATGACTGACTGTAAGAATTGGTATTGTACCCAGTACTCACACTTTATTTTTTGTTTTGTATTGCATGGGATTTTATTACAGCTTACATTACATTTTTCTTATTGAAAAAACATTTTTATGAGCAGTTTAATAAGCAATAAGAATTAAGCATTGTATATTATTTTTAAGCAAATGCAGAAGATCTCTAGATTTGATATGTAAGAATTTGCTACTAACATTGTAATTTACAATGATTTGATACTCTTGGTTAGTAATTTATTGGCAGCAAGCTGTTTTTGAAATGATTTTCAGTTATATGCAACAATCAATCATCACCTCATATCTTATTGATTTTTTCAAATTTTAAATGTTTAAAGAGAATGAAGATGAATTTGTTAGTAAGCTCATAGTACTATTGACAGTCAAAAGTAAAAGTGTATAATTTGTTAGGTATTTGTGGGAAATGGCAGTACTAATTAATGTAAGCTCACTCAAACAAAGATTGAACTAGTTTCCATCAAGGCAAACAATCCTTTTTGAACCTTCTTCATAAGTTGAATGCATACAATGATAGGTATTGAGTGGCATGATTTTTCATTCCTTTTGCAATATCTAGTCAAAAAAGCTTCTTGAACTAAAATATCTTGCACAAAACAATTTGAGACCAGATCAATGTGTATCTATGTACAGGTACAGAGCAACATTTCAATTAGTTGATGATGAGGTAAAATGTATAACTTTCAGCATACAAAACATTAAATTAAATGATTTGTTGTGAATTATTATAATAGCTTCAACATGGAATAAATAATATCTGTAAAAAAATGACAAAGGCACCAAAACAAGTGAAACTTCAATGAATTCATCCTACAATGTATCCATCCTTACTCATAAGAAAATCATGATAGTCTTTACATTTTTTTGAAAAGTTTGTCAGAAAAGGTCAGTTATATGTGACAAGTTTGTTGCAATTTTTGTGTTGGTGGCATTAACATGAGAGTACAAGCACAAGCACAACTACAAGCATTAGAATTTATAGAGTGGTGTAAACATATCTATATTATTAGCAAGAACAGTAAGTGCAATCCAATTTGTCTTTTGGTCATATATTTTCATATTTTTGTTGACTCTGACTAAATTTGAACCTGAATAACTTTCTGAAGATTTTTATTTTGACCAAATGCTTAGAGATGTTTGCAATGGATAAAATAAAAATATCAACAGGATCTATTATAAGTCTTAATGATAGTGAAGAAGATTTTTTCATTTTTTTTATTCCTGGGAAGTTTCAAGCCAGGCATTAAACCTCTTGGTTGAATTGAAAATAAAAATAGATCAATAGATTGATAAACGTAATAATAGTAATAATTTTTACTTAAAGACAAGTATTTATTGTATAGTTTGTAGTTATTTATATATTGTAAGTGAGAATGGTAGATACCAACAAACAACAAACAACAAACAACAAACAACAAACAACAAACAACAAACAAC
>JALLOT010001659.1:5762-16302 GCA_036939595.1 Thalassiosira livingstoniorum | reverse complement strand
TATTTGCAACTTACATTGTTGGAATAATTTGTTTGAACAGCTATTCTAATTCAGGCTGACATTTACGGGGTTGCTCTGTCAGGGGATGGAGCAACTATAGATAAATATCCAATGGTGAACCTTTTGGCTGCTGCAAAGCATGATCCTCGTGCTGTGTTGGATGTCGTTGATTGCTCAAAGCATATGATCGACGGAAAGAAAGATGCAGAATATATTGCAAATCTTTTTATTCCAAAAATTGAAAAGATTGAGGATCAGTGTCCTAATTCCGTTGATCTTGTCCTATTCGATGGTGCAGCCAACGTGCAGAAGGGTGCTGAATGCTTGCAACAGCGTTTTCCTAGG
Source organism: Thalassiosira livingstoniorum (assembly GCA_036939595.1). NCBI lineage: Eukaryota > Bacillariophyta > Thalassiosirophyceae > Thalassiosirales > Thalassiosiraceae > Thalassiosira > Thalassiosira livingstoniorum. The sequence continues at coordinate 15,957 of JALLOT010001659.1, read as the reverse complement.
ATTACACGAGGGTGGGGTGGGTGTCATGCTTCTACGATGTTCTTCTCCGACATTTTCAAACATCCTATCTTGAAAAAGACTGTAAAGTTTGTTAAAAAGCTTCGAAGCATTTTCGGCAACACCATGCACTCATACACTGCCATTTTCAATGCAGTGGCAAAGCAGCACCACGGTGCAAAGGGATTGAAATTCATCAAAGTTTCGGAATGTCGCATGGCAGGAGAAGTTATTTCACTTTTACGTGCACTTCGATTGAAAACTACACTCCAGGCAACTGTCTTGTCAAAGCCTTTCCTTGACTTGAAAAAGCATGAGGATGTTCAGTACGTGGTAATTCAAGAATCATTTTGGGACTTCATTTTCCACCTTCTTCGAGCAATTTATGCCCAAATGAGGATTGTTTGCCTTAGCAATGTCCAGGGTGGCGGTGGCATGGATAAACTGAAATATTACGTCATTCAAAGTACTGACATGCTTGAACGCCATATGCCTCATGCTGTTGCTGCTTGGAAAAAGTTGGAAGGCGATGCAAAGTTTGTGGCGTGTTTCAATGCTTGCGAGGAAGAAATCACACAGTGTGAAAGTACGGAATCAGATGCTGAGTATGAGCTTGACGAAACTGAGGACATTGACGACAGTGACGACAAGATGCTGCCAAATGAAGACCTCGAGAGTTTCATTTACATGTCCTGGAGAAACCGTAAGGAACCTCTTTTGTATGACTATCCTCGTGTCGGGCATATGCTTTCCCCAAACCCTGTGATAATGAAATATCCAAACAAACCTGGAAACATCACAAGGGAGGATAAAGCTGCATGTGAGCATTTGATCAAAAAGCTCTTAGTTCCAAGGGATATTCCTGCTGGTGAAAGGGATAAGGTAAGTACAATATGGGTTAATTCATTTTATTATTGATGCAATTGAAATAACCCGATACCCGGCATTGTAATTTAGCTCATGGCAACATACACAAAGAAGTTCTGGGATGAATATGAAGAGTTCAATAATAAACTTGGCTATTTTGATGACAACACTAAGTGGCTTGCTGCAGAGGAAACACCCGCTCACGACTGGCACTACCGTTACACTTATGATACCATTGATGGTGTTTTGGGTAGAATTGCTTGCATTGTGCTGAGCAAACCCATTGGTATCGGAACTGCTGAGAGAAACTGGAAAGATATTAAGCGCGTTAGGTTGGGCCGCCATAATTTGAAACCTCTACAGAGCAAAAAGCAAGGAACCATCTTTGGAATGCATTGTGCAGAGAAAGCAAAACTTAGATATGAACGAGCTGCTAGAGCGGGTGAACTGTGGGAGGAGGAGGACTTTGATACTCTCAAACTCAATGCTGAATGCTTGCCTCTTGCTGTTGCAGAAGAGGCAGGTCTTGATGTTGAAAGTAAAAAGACCCGGATCTTCCGAGCATGGCGAGAAAGATGGGAACTTGATAAAGATGGCATGTCTGCAAAGGGTGATACTGTTTTCAAACATCGTCTACTTGCTAAGTATCAAGGTCTCTGGCTGAAAGATATTGATGATGGTATGAAGAACGGGCAACCTGATCCTCACCGCAAAGTAGAAGAAATTCAACGGAACTTCTACGTAGCTCACCATGACATGCAGTTTCAAAAGCAGAGGAACAACAACCGGTACTGCCCAATCTTGGTGACCAAGAAGTTTGATTTCAGTAAGGATAAGGAAGACCAAGATACTGAGTGGCAGTCTTGGGAGATAAATGATACTTTCTTTGAGCAAATTATGTCATTCTATGAGGAACATGGAGGAGAGTGGAATGGGGTTAAGGTATCAGTGTATAAGAAGGGTGGAGAAATTGATAGTGAGGAGGAAATTATTTGAAATGGTATACTTTATCTTTTGGGGTTTGTTTGATTTTTTTTCAAACACTAAATACATAATAGTTTCGATGTCAAGTTAAAATTTGAAATGTGTTTTAATTTTTGAATGCTTGACACGATTAGCAGATAGTTGATGTATTGTATTGCAAATGGTATTTTAGTTCAAAGTTGGAACCGTGCTTAAACAAAATAGTATTAAGATAGAATAATAATGTGGAAAAATGAAAAATATATGTATGAAACATACTTAAATGCACACACACTCTATTATGAGTTATAAAAGAGCTATATTCAAGTGAATAAAAATAAGGAAATTTCCTGGGGAAATTTCCTCATTGCCCATTTCCCTAAGCAAAATTGGGGAAATATTTTTTTCCTTACCCGGGTAATTTACCCATTTCCTGGGTAATTTCCTGGGTAAAAGGAAATTACCTATTTCCTGGGACATTGGCGGGAAACGGGTAAAAGGAAATGCACAACCTAGCAACACAGTACATACTATGTATCTACCTCATTTTTTTGTATGCGTGATAGCACTACTAGGACCCATGATTAGTGCTTAGATTGCAGGTTTTGTTATTATGCATCATACTACCGGTCGCAGCAACAGTTGACTGCCACGACTGGTCGAAGCAGTTGTAGCGGCTACAACTGCTGCATCCAATGCAACTATTAACTACCATATTGCATTGGATGTACTATTGCATCCGTTGAAGCCGTTGCTACTATTGCATTGGCTGCAGCCGATGCTGTGGTTGAAGCTATAGCATCGGCTGCAACCGATGCAATAGTATCATCGGTTACATTGGTTGCAAAAATTACATCAGCTTCAGCCAAAGCCAATGCAATGGTAGCAATGGCTGCAACCGACGTATCAGCTGCGACCAATGTAATGGTGCAACCGCTGGAACCAATTCAGCAGCTGCAGCAGTTGCAGTGGCTGCAACCATTGCAACCGCTGCAACCGCTGCTACCGCTGCATCGTTTGCAGCGGTTGCAGCGGCTACAACCGCTGCATCCGATGCATCATCTGCATCCAATGCAACATTTGCATTGGATGCAGCGGATGCAGATGCAGCGGTTGTAGCCGCTGCAACTGTTGCATCGGGCATCAGTCCTGTAACCATTGCAGCGGTTGCAGTGGTTGCAGTGGTTGCCCTGCAACCGATACAACCATTGAAAGTAGTGGTTGCATTGAATGCAACCACTACTTGCAGTGGTTGCATCAGTTGCACTTTTCGTTTAGATCAGTCTTCAACACCCAAAATCATCAATTCTCCCTCCGCCATCAATAATATTATCTACGTTGTTCTTGACCTACACCTCACCAACTCACGTCCTTTGAGTACCGTCAACCTTCCCTTTTATATTTTCATCTTAGATCCATCAAGCGATTTTGGTGGTGCTTGTTATTTCAATCGACCCACTGCAATTTCCGTCGGAATCAATCAAAATCTCATTGTCATCCTCCCCCCCCGGCCGCCCGCCAGCTCAAAAAATTCTTGGGAATCCGGAATCTAACAAACTGATCTCCTGATTTTTTATCATACTGCATGACTCGCGCCAAAATTGGGAATACTTTCTCATTTCATTTAGCGACTTCAAGAATTCCAATCTACACAAAAATATCAGAGCTCTTCAACTAACAACTTCTATCACCTCAAACTACTAATAATATCACATCGAGTGGGAATTTTCAAATAGTTCTTCCTGCATCAAATTATTATTGGGGAAGTGTATGAACTCCCTAGTGGATCTATGGCAGGAAGACCTCACAATTAGTATCCACGTACCACACTGTACTCCTGCTACGTATCTGCGCAGGCCACGTACTACTACGTACTCATCACCGGTTCTCAATAGTCAAGACCATCACCTATCAAGCAAGCCAATGCACAACAACAACAAACAAGCAACCAACCAGTTACAAGCACCATTACAACTACTAGCAATGATGAATGGTCTCTCCTTGCTTTCTACTCTGAAAGTAAAATTGATAGACCTAACACCCACTCTTTTACTTCATTCACAACAAAATTGCTCTCTTAACTTTATTTTAATGAAAATCTTCATTTTTGTGCTCACAATCTCATCGTTGGTTCAAGCCAAAAGCCACCATCCAAATGAGCAACATTATTCCAGAAAACTTCTGATTTGCCTAGTCACCAACAAAAGGAAAATGCCTTGTAACAACGGCCTCTGCGCTTGCTCCCAAGCCCTTTGTCATAAAGAGATGCAGGATGAAGACAAGCTTCACAAGCAGACACTTGCTGCAGAAGCTGCTGCAGCGGAAAGGCTCAAGGATGAGGAAGCTGCCGCGGCAAAGCATGCTGCCATTGAGAAAGCCTATGCTGAGGAGGTAGCTGCGAAGAAAAAGGCCAAGGAGGAGAAGGCTGCAGCTGCCAAGGAACAGAAGGAAGCTGTGGAAGCAAAAGCCAAGGCCACTGCTATCTCTGTGGACAAGAACAAGCCAACCGATCCTGAGGGCTCTACACTAACTGCACCAGGATCTCCAACCACGGCGGAGGAAACTAACTTGGCCATCAACAATGTTAACAATCCCAACGGGACTGATGATGACTACACCAATGGAGGAGGAGAAGACGACGACAAAGAGATGGTGGAAGCTGATTCTCCCTCAAAGATTCAACACAAGGACGAGGATGCAAAGGCCAGTGGTGGCAGCATTTTGAAGTGGAGTAGCTTCACTCTCAATGATGCCAAGAAGAAGTATGCCTTTGACTTCATCATCGATGCCAAAATTCATCTCAATGGCACGGACAAGCACGACCAGTTCCTTGAAGCCATCCGCACTCTCCTCACAAATATGAAACACGTGGACCCAGACATGATCATCAACCCAAGGAGCAGGCTCAGCAAGGCCAAGCCTATCTCCAACAAACATCAAGTCATTGACAACTTTACTCTTCTGGGGGATTTCTTTGCAATCAAAGGTGGAGGCAGTGCGTTTGACTCAAAGCACAACAAGAAAGCCTACACAAAGGACGGCAGGAAAGTTGCTGAGAAAAAGAATTCAATGACCCCTATGTGGCCTTTTACTTTGCAATCTCTTTGGACACACCACCAGTGCTACTGTTGGAGCGGGTGGTGCATGAGTGGAAGAGGATTGGCGGGAAACTTTTGAAGGTGCGGGACCTTCCTAGTTTTGACTCCACAACTCCGCACATGGTGATGTATCTTTATAATAATACAAGCATACACACCCTTGTCAATGAAGCTGAGAAGACCATGAACCTTGCCAAGGATAGAATGATTGGGGACACCAATGAATTGACTGAAGAGGAGCTGAACTCGGAGCCTCCCAAGCACTGCTACAGGAGGAACGTACCACGTCTTCCTGGATTGGATACTTCACAGTACAACAAGTACTCCAATGAAATGCAGGCAGGTCGTTGAGTTCTCCACTTTGAAGTCAACAGAGAAGCCAAAGAATATCTCTGCAAATTGCTGGACAAGGCCAAAGATTGCGGGATTATCAAGGAATTCTGGGGAGAGTGGGCTCATGTGACAGGCATCCTTGACTGGGAGTCAACAAAGGAAGATATACGTCAAGTAACGCACATGGCGCACTGCCATACAAACTACCACGTGTCTATGACCAACACTGCTCTGTGTGGGTTCTATGACATTGATAAAGAGTTTGACCTTCCTCCCAACCCCAAGCAACCGAATGTTTGTCAAGTGATTATGGTTCGAAATATACTGTTCAACACAGTCAAGTTGGAGAATGGCAAAACTTTGTTTGCAGAAGTCCATCAAGGAAAGGCGGGTGATCCAGTTGATGCAGTGTTTCCAAACACAGAGGAGGCTGAATCTGTGGTGGCGACATTGAACAAAAACTTGGCGTGCTTCATTCTGAACACACTTCTAGAGAAAGGGATGAACATCAACCTGGCATCTCTGATTATCAAGGAGTCCTTCAGCTTGCATGTTATTGCCGAATCATATTCGTGTGTGTGGAAGTCAAAACCTTGTCAGATCATTACACCAACTGAGATGGAGAGTAATCAAAAACCTGAGTCACTGGGAGATCAAGAGTGGTACTTCAACTGCGTCAACAGTGTTCTAAATCCTGGGCTGAAACAAAACAACAAAAACAAACCTTATACTGCGGCAGAGGCTCTCTTTAATCTTGATGGGGTGCACTCTATTAGGACATGCCACAAAAAGAATGATGCCAAGGCTAAGCAGCGGGATCAAGAAAGAATTGATCTGTGCGATGATGATGATGAGGAAGATCTCTCTCTTGATGGCAGCAACTGGTCTGATCTGTCCGCGGAAACCATGAAGGCTTGCATTTGTGCTTACAAGGAGGAGAAGAAGCAAGCCAAGAATAAATCTGTATTGGGCTTCCAATCCACTAGCAGCTCTGATAGCAATACAGACAAGAATGACAAACATGATGACGCTTCCAAGGATGCCACAGAAGGTGAGCCCAAGAATAAAGAAGAGGAGCAACACCCTATTGCTGGGAGTCATGTGAGCAGGATGTCTGGCGCTAGTGGATAGTCGGCATCAGCTATCCTCCCAAATCCACTGGGAGGACAAAGCACAAGAAACGATTTGTTAGTGGATGGGAAAGCTCAACTAGGGGGAAGAGGAGCAGAAGACATGCAGCTGCATCCGTTCAAAGAATGACACTGCATGCACTATTCATACCATTTACAATGGCATTACACAATTCATAACTCAACCGGGGAAGATGAACTTAACAAAACATGAGCAGGTGATGGAGGCTTTGGAATGAAGGGGAAAGCGATCAACATAAAAAGATAGGGAAAATGAATTGGACAAGAAACTGGTTCAGGAGGCGATAGATGAGACAGGCACTGTGGCAACTATGGTAGAGGATGAGGAGGATACCACTGTATTAGAGGTTAGGAAGATTATTGAAGAGGAAGGGATTATGAAGGAACTGTTGATGGTGCATGGTGTGGAACTGCTGGAGAAGAAGGATGGAATAACACGAGTGATAGCTGAAAATGTCAATGTTCTCGACAATTGGATATGTTGCAACGATAAGCTGGATAAACTCAAACAAGTCATCCATGAGATTGAGGTTGACATAGTTCTAATGAGTGAGGTTGGTCTTAATATGCTCCATTGACAAAATGGAAATGGACTGGTGCAAATTTTGAATGGAGGAGAGATGGATGTGAAAGCCATTGCTGGGGAGAACCTGGGATGGGCCCAACAAGGAGGAGTTGGCATTGCAGCTTATGGGCCCATTCTGGATCAGCTTGATTGGCAAAACTCAGGGAAAGATATGACGGGACTAGGCTGCTGGGTACATCAAAGATTTGTGGGCAGTGATGGTTTTGTTACCAGGGTTGTTAGTGCATGTTGCCCATGTCAAAGCTTGGGAAAAAGATCAGTCTATGAACAGCATGTTCGGTACCTAATAAACAAGGAGAACAGTTTGGCGTGCCCATGTGAGAGATTCATCAAGGACTTTGTGAAGCAGTTGAAGAAATGGAGGAATAGGGGAGAACAGCTGATAGTAGCCTGTGATGCTAATGACAACATCTATGATGGGCAACTTGGGAAAGCTCTGACAGACTTGGATGGGCTGGCAATGAAGGAGGTTGTGACAGACTTCACAGGCAAGGAGTTTGGAGCAACATACTTTCGTGGGACACGACCAATTGACGGCTTGTGGTGCACAACTGATCTTGATGTGGAAAATGCATGCTTGATGCCTGTTGGATTCTGTGTTGGTGATCATAGATTTTTCATGATTGACTTTTGTACGACAACAATGATTGGTATTTCACCTCCAAAGATTGTGAGTCCAGCATCTAGATGGTTAACAACGTTGCAAAAACAAGTGGTTAAAAAGTATCTCAAATGCTTGGAAGATGATGCGGCCAAGCACAAAATTGAGGCAAGGATTAGGAAAATCAAAAAGTCAACACTCCCACAAACGATTGTAAAGAGGAAGCTGGATAAAATTGATGCTGAGTGGAAGGAGCATATGATTAATGCTGAGAAGAAATGCAGGAAATTCCGTTCAGGCAGAATCCTATTCTCTCCAGAGGCAGCACTGTGGATCAGGAGGGTGCAGGTCTATTGGTCCTTGTTAAGATGGCACGCTGGAAAAATAAGGAATAGAGGAAATCTCAAGCGTGTGGCAAGACGAAGTAAAATACCAAACGCACTGTGGCTTAAGGTGGCGGAGTTGAAGGCAGGATTGAAGGTGAAGGAAAGAAAGGAACCCTGCCAATTCTATCGGAAACATGGTCAAAAGTATAGACGCCAGCATCTTCAGAAGTGCATGGAGGCAGCACAAGAGAGACAGGATGAGGAAGCTGAGAGAGAGATTCTAGATGTCATCAAACAGTAGAAGCAATGAAGGTTCTGGCGCAGATTGAACTGGGTCTTAAGGAAGGAGCAAAGCAGAAGTGTCACTGAGGTACAGGTGGATCAAGATGATAGTTGGGCGGAGATGGTGGAAGAAAAGAAGGAAGTTAATGAAGCAATCTGGGATGAAGTGCATTGGAAACAGCTTTTTTTGGCAGAAGAAGCTCCCGTCTGCAAGGATAAACTCCGGGGAGACTTCGGCTATCACGCTTCCCTCATCACAGCTAGGAAGTGCTTAATGGTACATATGACTTCCCCGGGGATGCAAATGAAGCCACGGTTGCACTGATGAAAGAATGTGCCAGGATTCAACTGGTGATTCCAGAGGATTCTGCTTGCTCTGACATATCAACGGCGTCATGGAAGAAAAGATGGAAGAAGGCCAAAGAAAAGACCTCTTCTTTGGAATCTGGTCTCCACTTCAGCCATTATAAGGCAGGTGCCCAATCAGAAACTATCTCAAGGCTACATGCACTGAAAACTTTGCTGGCATTTCAACAAGGTGTTGCTCTGGAGAGGTGGTCGAGGGGTCTTTCTGTCATGCTGGAAAAGATCTACGGGGTTAAGCTTGTCTCAAAGCTTTGGGCAATTCTGCTGATGAAAGCTGACTTCAACTTGGCTAATAAGCTTATATTTGGCACAAGAATGATGGATAATGCAAGGAAATACAAGCTTATGCCAGAGGGGTTCTTCAGTGAAAAAGAAAAGATGGCGGATGATGGAACTTTAGCCAAGATCCTCTTCTACAACATTGCTCATCAACTCCAAATCCCAGCAGCAGTAGCTTTGGTAGATGCTGCCAATCGCTACAACTGAGTGGCACATGCTATTGCTTCTCTGGTCTTTCAAGCCTTTGGAGTTTTGTGGGAGGCATTGAAGACAATGCTAGAGGCAATTCAAGAGATGAAGTTCTTTCTCCAAACTGCCTTTGGTGATTCCAAAGACTTTGCTGGTTCCACGTTGGAGATTAAGACCCAAGGTCTCTGCCAGGGGAATGGAGCTGCACCGGCCAGCTGGGCAGTCATATCAATAACCATCCTGAATGTGCACAAGGGCAAAGGTCATGGCGCCACCTTCGTCACACCTATCACCAATGTGAATTTGGATCTAGCTGCAGTTATATTTGTAGATGATAATGATATTCTCCATATGGATATGACTAAGGAGGAGACACTTCCACAAACGCATGAAGCGTTGCAGAAGAGTGTTGATAGCTGGGGCAGGCTACTGATTGCTGCAGGAGGATCTTTCAAGCCAGCCAAGTGCTTCTTCCATCTTATTGCTTGGATTTGGAAAGGTGATGGCACGTGTGAGTACGTCAACGTCCACGAAGATGAAGGATACTCCATTGATGTACCCATGCCAGACAGCTCAAGGGCGGCAATCACTCATGAACCTCCAACCAAGGCTAAGGAAACACTCGGAGTCTTCACATGCCCTGATGGTTCCAGCACGGCCGCCTTGAATGAGACAAAACGAAAGGCCCAAGAATGGATCAACAAAGCCAGAAATGGGAAGGTGCATCATTGACAGCTGTGGTTTGGGGTGGATACTATGTTTTGGCCCAAGTTGGGATATGGCATTAGTGGCATTATTGCACCACTGTCAGAGCTGGAGTGGCCGCTGAAGAATCAGTATTATCATATGCTGCCATTGGGAGGGATAGCTTGGTCTGCATGAACAGGAGTCAGACAGTTGAGCCGGGGATTCTATGGTGCAGGCCTTCCACATGTGGGAATTGAGGTTACAGTCCAGGCGTGCAACAAACTGTTGATGCACTATGGGAGCCAATCGTGTGTGGGCCTTCTCCTTCAGACCTCCGTCAAAGCACTGATTGTGGAGCTTGGGATGTCTAACCAGCCCTTCCAGGTCAGCTTTAGCGCCTACTCCAATCTAGCAACCCATAGCTTTTTGAAATTGATTTGGGAAAAGGCAGCGGCTTTTAACTTCAAGAT
>JALLOT010001658.1:0-14459 GCA_036939595.1 Thalassiosira livingstoniorum | reverse complement strand
CCCCACTCTTCACCCTGCCCCACCACTTCTGCAAAATCAACTTCAACTTTTTCCACTTTTCCTCCAAGATGATCATGCAGGCCTCCAGGTTTGGTACCACATGCACCACCACCCCAGTCTAATCTCCCTGTCATTGACCACACAGTCTCACTTTCCTTGCTGAATCCTAAATCACTAAGTAGCTTTGAATGCTAGCCACTCAATGGATTGATTTGCAAGCCAATTCTCTGGTTGGTCCCACCCCCCCTCATCATCCATAAAGGTGAGGAGATCACAAGCCACAATTTCATCATGACTCAATTTGGACAGCCAGGTTTTTGAGGATCATAGCCAGGATTTCCGGTATGTTTATTTGTACCAGTTGCCAATGAAAAGAGGTTTTCTAATCTTTGAAATCAGCCCAAACAACATTCTCAAAAACCATGGCAGTTTTTACAGATTTATATTATGGAGAAGACACAAAAACCATAGGTTCTGCACCCACACTAACCACCTGTTAAGATGTTGCTCTGTCTTGCCAAGCAAGGGGCCTATAAATGACACACACTTGGATGAGGAGGGAGATTGAGGAACATATCACCAATGTTGCAATCAGTCATCTAGGAGTCCAAATCCAAGGTTCTCATTACAGAGTCAATTATCGGAAGCCAGAATGGGGGAGCCCATATCTTGTCATTCAGCCTGTTATCAGTTGCATTATAGATCATCCAGATATCTTCTTTGCCTTTGGGGACAAAGAAGTATTTTATCAAATATAGGAATCTCAACTGGGCTTAGACCAAATGCCTACTTTTGATGACCTTGAACACCTTGTCTTTAACCAGCCTTTTGTTATCCCTATCACAAATAGGGGGTTGCTTGTTATGATGCATGGTCCCTCTTCATCAAAATGCAACTGGACCCTTGTTTTTGCAATATCCTAAAACAAGGATGGAGAGCAGAAATGATGGGGTTGCAATCCTGTTTTATACTCAAACCAGGTGGTGTTTGAGGCATACCATGGTATCTGGTGCATCTTTTCTAATTCATCATCCAATGCCCTCTATTCAATTCTTCGAATACCCCACCAATCTGTACCATACATTGCACATATGTGGGTGAGACAATCTTGCAAGAGTCTTCGTTGATAACTCAAGAGAGTATATTTGTACATTGTTTCAAGAACTCTGAGCTCCCTAGGGCCAGCCCATTCAGGAAAGATGCAATCATTCCACAAGAATTCCAGGACCTCTGCATTGTCAGACTTAGTTGCCTTGGCAAATTCCTTGTCCAAGTGCCACTGAGCATCACATTGTTCAAAGGAGAGGGTGCTGCTCATAAATGATTTCCCCTTCCCAATCATCTGTGGTGGGCCCAGTATATTGCACACATTAGACACTTCAAAAATAGGAGACTTCATGATCAGACAGGAATGATTGCCTCTTTTGGTGGTCAATTCTGAAAATACTGATTTGTCAGAGGAAGGACAGCTGGAGAGAGGGCCTGATGATCCTTCAGAGAGCCCCAAAGAAATTGAATCATCATCCAAAGTGTCAGGGTCCTCTAAGGATTCCAAACATTCTTGGTAAGAATCCCACGAAGTACTATAGCTCACGCCCCAACTCAAAAGAGAGGGCAGATAGCCAAAGCTAGCCTCATCCACATCAAGTCTGGGGGAAGAAGATACCGTCCCACAGCCCTGAAGAGAATCCACTTCATAAAATAGAAAATAATCAACATTGGAATAATAATTGCCTTTAAAAAATTGCAAAACCAAATGCCCCATATTTGCAAAATACCCTCTGGTGTGGACGTGAAACCCCACAATGATCCTCTTCACCAACGGCGACAAGAGACCTAGGGCTTGGATGCTACCTGTCAGCCTCCTACCTTTTGATGCTGGATAGTCATCCTGAGTCCCCACCATACTTACTACTCATTTTGGTGCTTGACAGGCAGTTGGAAAGGTAACCACCATGAACACAGAGGCCAACCAACAGGACCGCCCAGTGACACGGTCCCAGCCAACAGATGTTCCCCTCCCCTCCAATCCAGCAAGCCCACCTACAGGAGCACAACGGTGTCACCAAGCACGCCTCAAGGTCATCCACCGCTCTCCCCAGCAATCAATTCCAGTACTCTCCTCAGAACAACAAAGGGTGCTGGCGTCAACGTTGGCAGCAATGGCAGCCAATTAACGCCATGCAGAAGAACAACAACAACGCAAGCAAGAGGAGATCCAGACAATCAAGGAGGAGATCCACTTCAATGAACCAGCGGACTCCACCCCTTCATTATTTTCAAAGAATCACACCTCCCCTTGGCGCCATATGCATGAGAGCACATTGGAACCCATTGAGGAGGATGAACCAGCTGATCAGAGAGAGACAAGTCAACAACAACGTCCTCTCCCCACATCCACGCCCACACCACAGGTGGTAGAACCGGCTTCTGCAGGTACTACTCCTGCAGAGCTCTCCACTTCCATAATGCAACCCCTTTGAGCTAAAGTGGAGGCTTGGGGTCAACAACTATTGGAACAAGCAGATCTTATTCGTCGGAATCATGAATCCATGCAGACATCAAATCAATTACTGGCCCTACATTCTTCTCAACTTGCGGAACATGATAAAATTTTTAGTCATATCCAGGCAAGGCAGATGGACCAGCAGTCAACAAATGAAGCTCTTCTCAAATTTGTGTCAGATCAGGAGGCAAGGAACAAAAAGATGAGTGGCCATGTTGCGTATATGAACCAGACAGTGAATAGATTTGGGAATCAAATTACTACTTTGGATGGTCGTCTTTGTGAGCACAACCAGGATTGAAAGGCAACAGACTCCCTTATCAATCAAATTCAAACGCAACAACGCCAAGTTGAGGAACAGTGGGCAGAGGCAGATAAGAAATTTTGTGAGGGCATCAATAAAGCCTTGGTGAAGACAGGGGACATGGATAATAAGCTAATTTCAGTGGAAAACAAAATCCATGAATTGGAACAAGAAGGTCCGGAGGTGGAAATTGATCCACAATTCATTGCCAATGCTTGTCGTGAGGATATCTGAGAGCAGGCTCAGGATCTACTGGGCAGTTGGGTTCAGGATGAACTCCCTTCTGTTGTGGCTAGTAAATGCCCCGTCATAGTGAACAATGGGACTCCTCAATTCTCTTGCCACACACTGGAGCAAATTGCTAATGATGCAGTCAATCAACGGCTCGATGTCCAACAGCTACAGCAGAAGTTAGAAACTAACATTTGCACAGCGATTGAGACTTCACGTTCACTGAATCTACCTTTGCTGAAATAAGAACAAATTAAGTCTATTGTTACATCAGCAGTCACATCGGAACTCCAACTTTTCCGCACCAATTTTGAACAAGACTTTACACGTCAATTTACGCAATGGTGCCAGCAACCTTAATCCCCAGTCACTACCTTCCTTCGCTCCATCATTGCGGATATCATATGTGACACCACCTCCTCACCTCCACCACAAAAACCCACCTCCCCAGCTGAGTCACCTAACCATCCCTCTCCACCTACTTCACCGATTCGTCCGCCTTCACAACATGCCCATGATGATAAAGAGTACAACACTAGTTCTAGGGGGGTTAGTTCAAACCCACTCACATCTAATGATGCTCATCTCTTCAGTGATTCCAACAATAATCGGTCACGTCCACAATCATCATCCTTGTCTTTCAATCCTATCAATTCACATGCACGAGTTATCCCACAAATCAGTGTCCTATCTGCTTCACAACTTTGCGAGTACTGCCTGCAGTACTGTCCAGTTGTCTCATTTGAATTTCTCCACAGTCTGTGTCCAGACCTCACCACCATCACCCAACGTAGGATTGCTACAACACACCTGCATATCAAAGACCAGTGGTTTGGTACAGAACGGGTTGGTTGAATAAGGAAATACCTCTTGGCCATCAAATCCTCCCCCACTCTCAGCTCTACGGATATTCAGGATGTCATTAAATTTTACGATGACTTCCAAATGCAAGCCACACAATTCCTCATTGGACTTATGCCATTCGAAGCTATCAACCTTGCTTGCCCTGTCTATGGTCTCTGTCTTCCCAGTCTTGGTAACGACAGGTATTACTCCATGGGTCAGGTCTTGTTTGAGGTACTAAAACTTCTTCTCCCAATGGAGGGTGAGAAAATTCAACTCCAGGCAGAACAGGAACAGTGGGTGGATTGTGATGGTTTTGCCTTGATGTGGAATGTCCTTGTGATGACACAATTCCAGGATTTGCAAATAACTGCTGGCATCAGGAACCCGAATGGGCAAAAATTAAGAATGTGGCTGCCTTCGCAAACCAATACTCCATGTTCAACCAACTGGAACAGCTTCATGGCCAATGGTACTCAGATAAGCAACAATCTTTGATGTTCCTGAATGGAATTAAAGAACATTCCCACCTTGGAATAGTAAGCAACCTACGATCCCAGATTGAGGCGTATGAATCAACCCCTCCAGAACCAAGGGGTACCCTCTCCAAGGAACTTTGCATTGGATATTTAGCTACAACTATTACCGATCGTATGTCGGGTGTGATGGAGGATCCACTCCTAGATGTCCGGTGCTGCCTACATAAAGTTGAGATGCTTCACCTCCCACAAATGTCTCCTCCTACATCCTGGATGCACTCACTGCAGAGTATGCCTCTCTCCATTGATGCCAGCAGTCCTGACTCTTCCGTTGATACGGAATCCACAGGCTGGATCAGTCCTACCTTCAAAATGGCTGGTGAACCAACAGGTGACATCCAACCTTCTGTATGCTTTACAGACTCCAGGCCACGATGTCAGGATTGCCCTTCACACCCACGTGACCGCACACCATCCAATCTGTCCAGGAATTCTTCATCACCACCCACTCACTTGAGCAAAACCCCAACACCACAAATGCGCCGACCTTTCAATCAAAATGTAGTGTGTGGGGTGTGTGGCAATGTCGGCCACAGGGACTTTGACTGTGTGCACCTCTGGAGAGGTCTCTTCCTATCCAAATATTTCCGCACTACTGGAAACAAATCCACCTGTGAACAGATTGAGGAGGACTGGCGAAAGAAGCACCCCACATATGCTGATGCTCAGAAGTGTGATTCTTGGCGGGTTCTCCAGACATACACTGAAGCATATAGCATCACCCCAGAGGAACTAGAGGGACATTTTGGTCCAGATCTTGATGAAGCATGGCAAGAAACACCAATCAAGGAATGACTCATTCCGGAATCATCAACTGCGGTTGTTGATTCCATACTTCGACCCCCGCCAGAGCCACCTCCAACTCCCAATATGTATCTGACAGCGAATAATGATACGGCCGTTGGGGTCCCACCACCTCCTCAACACAACTCCTTTGGCTTCATGATGCACAATTAACAATTACAATGAACACTCTATGGACAGCCACAGTCTACCAGCCCTTGTCAGCCGTCTGAACTGGGAGGACGATTCCTCCTCAGATGAAGAATCCATCGGCCCTCCTGCACAAGGGATGTTCCCACTTGTTGAGGATGTGGACAGTGATGATGAAGCTCTGCCTGCACAAGAAACACTCCCACCTGTTGAGGATGTTGATAGTGATGATGAGGCTTTGCACGGCAATCTCCCACCTCTCCTCCATCGGACCCAACACCATGGCATCTTTGATGACAGTTCAAGTGAGGGCACCAATGATGACATGTCAACTTCTTCAGACAGCACTTTTATCCTCTTTCCACCAGGCTCCCTGTTTGATGCATTTGATCCCGTGACAGATAAACTTCAAATGGGTGACTTGCCTCCAGATTACCTACTCGATGTGATCATTGACGTCTTAGAACAAGATCCGACAGTGGCTTTGGCAGATCACCTTCAGTTCCATGACAGTCTTGCCTACTTCAATGGCTGCCCTCGGGTCATTGGATTTTCCAAATCCACTTCGGGTTTCCTCCCCAGCGATGGCCATAAGTCCAAGGATGACTCTCGTTCTATGTCAGATCCTGGTGCCAACATCTGCATGATGCCTTTTCTTTTGTTACTGTCTATGACGTTGAGGACATTAAACCTTTTCCAGTTGGAGTTACTGTGGAGGACC
The DNA here is from genome assembly GCA_036939595.1 of Thalassiosira livingstoniorum. NCBI lineage: Eukaryota > Bacillariophyta > Thalassiosirophyceae > Thalassiosirales > Thalassiosiraceae > Thalassiosira > Thalassiosira livingstoniorum. The sequence continues at coordinate 8,382 of JALLOT010001658.1, read as the reverse complement.
CAAATTCCCCACCTACATCAACAATGTGCACCAAACGTGGGATGCTGCCACTACCGTTGGATAATGGGGAATTTCACCCACAACCATGTTATTTTAATGAGGGTGCCACTGACACCATAATCTCTCCCCAGACTATATGTAAAGACAGTGGTGGTCTTCTTACAGAGTGGGCCATGATGGGAACTACAGTTGGAACCAATGGTACCCTACGGTTGGCATCGGCCTTGGGACTCTATTCAATTAACATTCCGTTGTTTCGGCATAATGGGCTTTATTATTGCAACACCGATCTATTCATCCCCTTACGGCAGTCCATTTATGATGGTCCAGAACTCGGATTTAACCTCGGCCTCCATCTCACCTTCATGTGAGGATGCTCAGACATTCAGCACCACGGCGCCTCCAAAACCACCACGTCCACCAACTACACAGGCAAAACAACTCAAGGCAAAGTTATGGGCTGCATGGCTAGGCTTTCCCTCAGATTGGCAGATGGATGTCATCCCACTTGCCACAGATGGCTTACCTTCCAAGTTTGCGCCCCATCCATTTTCTAAATTTGAGGAGAAAATGTCCGCCACCATCCACAAACAACTGGCTGGAAAATCAGAGGAACCCATACTTGAGCGTGGCAGGCATTTTCATTTGGATTTTGGTTTTATTCGTGCGTCCGATGAGGATTTCTCACTCCCGTCAACCAACAAAGATTGTGTGGTCACGTCATTTGATGGATTTAATTTTTATCTGGCTGTGGTGGATAGTCTATCTCAATATGTCTGGCTATTTCTGTGTGTTTCAAAAGAACCTCCCATTGCCATGATGGAAACATTCCTGGACAGGTTTGGCCATGCTAAGGGTGGACTACTTCGCACCAATCAGGGTGGTGAACTGGCCAAGTCCAAGGCTTTCTGCAAAGCCATGGTGGATAAGGGCTTTATAGTCAAACCAACGGATGCTGATAGCCCCTCTCAAAATGGCAAAGTTGAGCGTGTCAATGGAACCCTGGGTCCGTATCCTCCTATATGGTGCTGGCCTCCCGTCCAAGTTCTGGTCCGTGGCATTGCTTCATGCTGTATATTTGCATGACAGACGCTGCCATCGAGTCACAGGAATCATGCCATTCAAAGGTTGGTATGGGATCAAACCAAACCTCTGCCATCTCAAGGTTTTTGGTTCACGAGTCTGTGTGAAACGTACTGGTAAGCGTCGGGTGAAGCTCAATCAACATGACTTTTGTGGAATTTTTCTCGGCTACACCGCAACCGACCACAACATGAAGTACTTGGATCTTGACTCTGGTAAAGTCAAGACCTCCCACCATGCTGTTTTTGATGAAGCATGGTATACGTCTCCTAAACGTCCCCCGGCAGCCCAACTGCTCTACGATGTTGGCCTCATCCAAGATCAGTCACCCACTCCCACACCAGCCACTCCTTCCATTGCCTCCACGGTGGTTCCATACCCACCCCTCCCACGTAAGTGTCCTTCCAAACCCGTGCAAGCCATCCAACAGCCTATGCCTTTGAACACCTTTCCACTACCTGGAACAGAACATCTGGCAGCAGCGGCAGCAAAGGTCTTGGCCTCCCCACTTCCCAAGTCGAAACCTCTCATTCCTACTTGCGACCCACATGACATCCTTCAGGAGTTCGAGATCACTTCCACCAATATGACAACGGTGTACCTCTCCCCAGATCCATTTCATGCGTCGTTTGAGGAATTAATGGATATCAAGACTTTTGACCCCACTCATCACCCTACTGCTGGACTGAGCCTCATTCAACGGGATGACCACCTGTACCTAGCTCATATACAGCGCAGTACACCGGGTGCCAAACTCAGGAATTGGAGATCTTGCCTTCGGGATGCTTGGCTTATGGCGGTAGATGGACACCCTGTTACCACTCTCCTTGAAGCTCGCCAACAATTCCAACGTGCGCATGCCAATGGACAAACCACAATCACCCTTAAATTTAGTCACCCTAAAGTTAGGCACGGGCTCACCTCCGATGGCATCCCTCAGGTCAATCTGGACCAACTGAACAACAGATTGCTCCTTCATTCCACTTCATCCACTCCAGACAATGAAATGCCACTGAACCTTCCCCCGCAACCCAAATCAGTCTACACTATCTCTCGTGATGATTCAGATGAAAATGACATGTACAATTGCACCACTAAAGCTATGAAGCTCACTCGAGGCAAACTGATTAAACAGGAAGACTGGCTGGAGTGGAATGCATCGGAGTATGTCCAGTTAGATCAATATGAAAAACAATTCATGTTTGGCACACCGGTTCCAGCGGAAGGGAAGAAAGATGCCACATTTGACTTAGTGTGGACATATGCTCAAAAGGTTTTGGACAAATGGAAGAAGGCATGGTGTACATGTGACGGCTTGGTTTGCAACGGGATGGTGAGGGTGCTGGATCACACATATGCAAACTGTGTTGATCACACTGGGTCTAGGATATTCTACGTGGCGGCAGCGGTGGAAAATCTCATCATCTACGGTGCAGATGTTTCCAATGCCTTTGGTGAGGCACCACCGCCAAAGCAAGGTTTTTATAAAAGCCCTGACAAAGCGTTTCATGATTGGTGGGTCAACCATAAGAAGCTGGAACCAATCCCTGAGGGATATGTTGTGCCTGCTCTGTGTGCTATGCAAGGTCACCCAGAGTCTCCTTGCCTCTGGGAGAAGCATATTGACAAGATCTTACGGTCCATTGGACTCACCCCCACCACACATGAACCATGTCTCTATTCCGGTGAAATTCTCAACCAACGTGTCCTCTTCCTTTGCCAGGTTGATGACTTTGCCTGTGCTGCACCTTCTCCACATATTGCAGACCACATCTACGATCTTATTGATGATCAACTCTGCCTGCCCATTAAATGCCAAAATTTGGTGACTCTCTTCAATGGCATTGATGTTGTACAGTCCAAATACTACATCAAAATTCACTGCAACACCTACATTGACCGCACCTGCAAGAAGTGCCTCCAAACATGGTTGAAAGATGCTAAGATCTCCACGGATAAACCCACACCACTCCCGCAACGGGAAGAATTTTATAAGGAATTCCTAACAGCAGAAGGTAACCCTGATCCCTCTGTCCAAGCCAAATTGAAGAAGGAGATGCAATGCGGATATAGAAATGTTATTGGCGAACTCACCTACGCCATGGTCACATGTTGACCAGACATCTCCTTTGCGACAGTGAAATGTGCACAGGTCAGTGCAGCCCCAGCTCCAATCCACGACCATGGGGCCAAACATGCAATGAAATATCTCTATGCAACACAATTGGACGGCATCTACTTCTGGCAAACCACCCCTAACAATGACCTTGTTGACCACCCGCTTCCTGCTATTGCAAGTAACCCATCAGAACTTCTTCCAGATGGTCAACCAGTACATGGGCCTTACTCCTTACATGGATATGTTGATTCTGATTGGGCCACATGCCCCAAGACCAGACACTCTTTCTCTGGCATCTGTTTGCGCCTTGCTGGTGGAACCGTTGCCTACAAAACCGAACTTCAACCTACTGTAGCCATGTCTTCCACTGAGGCTGAATTCATGACTGCATCTGATGGCAGGAAAATGTCTCTCTACGTCCGAAGCATTCTCTTCAATCTCCTTATTCCTCAGGAAGCAGCATCTCTTCTCTATGAAGATAATGATGCATGTACATCATTGGCGAATGCAGGTAATCCCACCTACTCCATATTGATATCCGATACTTTGCTCTCTGTGACTGGGTGGAACGAGACCTCTTGTCTTTGGAGCGCATTGATACAGTGCAAAACATGGCAGACCACTTCACCAAGAACTTGGCCAAACTTCTCTTCCACTGCCATGCTGATTACATCCTTGGCCATGTTCCCCCACCACACTCCCCACTCTACCACAATCTCCATGGCCTTCCCCCACCAACAGTCCCCATGCCATCGCCAACACCGATGCACCCAGCAGCAGCAGCAGCCAAACTTCAGGCTTTGCCAGCACCCGCTCCATACTGGTATTACCTCCAGCAATATCCAGCGGCAGCAATGGCATAGAGGACCTGGAGCAACCCCTCCTTGGGAAAATGCAACCTTTTATTCCTTTGTCTGTTTTATTTTTTTCATATGTAAGCATTTTCCCCACCCCTCCATGTATGGTCCTGTATATCCCAATTATTTTGTGTCCATACACAGTTGCCACTTGTATCAACTCATGTACACATACAAGTGTGGGGGGGTGTTAGATATATATGTAAAAGTACTTATAAGTTTCCATTTTACCTATCTATCATGTGTATATACACTCTAGATGGGATGGGATTCTCAGATGGACTCTCATCCATGTTCCTGAACCCTACCTATTTTTAGGTTCTCTGTGTAGTTCTTCTTCTTCCTTTTCTTCTTCTTCTTCTTCTCCATCCCAAAAATCATCGTGCATCAAGAATCAAGATCCGATGATGGGATCATGTTTAAAATCATCATTCATCACTCATCAACAATCAACTAACTGCGTGCTCATCACTCATCACTCATCACTCGTCACCATTTGTCATGGCATTTGCACCATTTCACTCTACACTTAACTTAGGTACTATGGTATGTAAGTAAGTAGTACCATACCATACTTACCTTTGATTGACTGTGTGCGTGTTTTGTGTGTTTTTTTCCTTGCAAAAATCACGTGAAACTTTTTCAAAGTGAAAAAAGCGTCACATATGACTAAGTTATTAGGTCACGTGAAGTAAAAATCTTATGAACCAACCTGGCTGGGTACTGTAAGTACTTGGTATGGTACTCCTAAGTACAATACTTAGTACTTAGTAATTATTCCTACATACAAGATTGGACTTGCCATACATCATGCATACAACATAGTAAATCCTTTGCCTCCTGTGGCAGTACTTAGGTAGGTATCACATACATAGAAGATAAGATTAGTACCAAGTATTATCATGCTTGATAATGAGCAATTGTATTTATGTATATTTGAGCAAAATCATATGTACCAAATAGCCCAAGTTGCTTGCTGCCATGGACATGGCTGTTCATGGATTTAGAAGTTGAATTAATATTTTTGGAATGCTCATATTATATTGAAATGTCTTTGAAGGTTTTGGGGTGCCATTGTAAATACTTTTGCTGCAATGGCCAGCAATACAAAACTGATTGTTAAATTTCAAAAAAATAGTTATTCAATCCACCACTTTCAACCTATGGGGCTATGGCTGTTTGTAGAATAATCTAACAAATCAAGGTGATTTGAAGAGCTAAGACCAATTGCAATTGACTGCAAAAGGTTCTAGGTCAATATATCTTCAGAGTGAAGATGTGCATCCATCAATGTGTACCCTATTTGAAAATGTTGATGTCATAGTAAAAAAGTTTCTTTTTACTAGTATTCTACTGTGTGAATAAGAAAAGTCACTGGATTTATTATTTTTCCTCCAATTGTACAAAATCTCAAAAAAAAACAAAAACTCATTCAATGTTTTAATGGAAGATGGTAACCTAGCAAAAAATGACAAAGAAAACATGAGACTATTTGAACCCCACTTCAGGAAGGTCCTAAATAATCACAGAGGAACTTACAAACTGGCTGCATAATTAATAAAGCAAAAGGAACAGATACATATGCTGGATGACCCAATTTCATGGAAGGAATTTAAGAAGGCAGTGATGGCAATGAAGAATGACAAGAGCCCAGGTATGAATGGTATCCCAGTGGAGGCATTCAAAGCAACGGATAATCACAACCTATCAAAAGTATTCAATTTCATTCAAAAATTCTGGAACGGAGAGATTGATTTTGAATAATTGCATACAGGTCAGCTACTCCCTGTGCCAAAGAAAAGAGATCTACAAATGGCAAGGAGTCAACCTGATGGATGTTGCATCAAAAATATTCAGCAAAATAATGACGGATAGATGTTACGTACTTTTAGGGAAATATGGCACCCATTTCCAATTTGGTGCCATGCCAAAAGTCGGATGTCAAGATGGGTTATTCACTCCGAAAAACATGCTCCATCTATGAAGGCAACACAACCAAGAAACATGCATTGCATTCATTGACTTAGTAAAAGCTTTTGACACAACAAACCATATGCCTTTACTGGAAATACTTGAAATATTTGGCAGTCCACCAAAATTCATAAATACAATCAAATGATTATACACCGACCTCAAAGTAACCCTAAAAATTGGAAAGGAAACTGCAGAGATAGAGCAAAGGGTTGGAGTAAGACAAGGCAATAACATGTCTCCAGTCTTATTCCTTTTCATGATGGCAGCATTTGCAGAAATTTTGGAATATGAATGGGAGCACGCCAGACTGGAGAAAATAAAAGTGAACAGAGAACCACTTACGGATATGTCAGTAGGTCAACTCATTAGCCATGACAGACAACTGTTAAATACTGGATCAACCTTTGCAATTCTCCAAATACTCTTTTTAGATGATGGAGCTTTTGCCTTTGAAACCAGGGAAGATCTAATCAAGGGCTTCAAAATCATTGATGAGGTCTTCAAAATCTTAGGACTGGAAATGCATGTGGGTAAGGGGCAAACAACCTCAAAAACTGAATGTATTTACTTTCCACCACTGGGTTTTTTTGCCACTCAAGCCAAACCTATCTGCATAAAGAATTTTGACGAAGACAACCAAGACTTAGATGAAGAATTAACGGGGATGCAAGCAATCTATGAACTGTTGCAAAAGAAAAGAACTAAAAAAGTGAAACTATCAAATAAAATTTTGGACAAGAAATACAACAATTGCAACGAAGCAAAAAGAATAGATCTCACCAATGAAACTTTTGTAGGATTCACGAAACATTTCAAATATCTTGGGTCTTTCATCTCCTACAATCTGAAGGATGATTTTGACATCAACACCCGACTTTCATGCGCAAACCAAGCCATGGGAGCTCTCCATAACATCTGGAACTGTCCACACACAGACCTATATAGCAAATGCCTACTGTCCATGGCAATTCATTTCAACCTGCTGCTGTGGGGGTGCAAAGTTTGGGCCTTAAAAGAAAACAACCTAAACAAATTGGATGTTTTCTTGCACAGATCAGTGAGGAGAATTCTCAAAATAAACATGAAAAAAGTCAAAGAGGAAAAGATCACAAAACAATACACCAGGAAAAAATTCTACAACATCCAAAGCATAAGAATCCAAATTGCCGCAAGACAAAAGATGTACCTGGGTAAGGTAGTCAGAAGCAAAAACCATCACCCACCAAAGCATGTTAGATAGATATGATATAAGTATCATAAGTTTCTTTTTACCCTATCTACTATGTCATATGTACACTGTAGTGGTAGGGCTGGATTCTTAGAAAGCATCTAATAACTGCCTTGAGCAACCACCCTAGAGCTAGAGAAGGTGACCTAACAACAAACAAAAAATTGTTGGTAAAAAGTCTCTCCATTCTCCTACCGGATGAAATGTTTGGCTATAAAAATAGAAAATTTCAAACTGGGTCTCCATTGCACAAGACAAGAAGGAATGGGAGCACAGAATAGAGAAGCTAAAACATCCAGATTGGGACATAAAACCACCCCAAACTAGAAGCGGGAATAGAAGCCAAAATGATAACCTAAACAACCCACACCAAACCCCCCTGCAATCATACAACAACCACCATCAATACGAGCCTCCACCAACTCCTAACTTTAGCAGTCCTGACTCACCTGCCTGGAGCCCCCCAAGACATAACAACAATTACACCGACAACGACTCCTCGGATAAAGAAGATAATATCCCTAGCCCTCCCAGACCATCGACACCTAGAAGAAGGAGGAACAGAACAGGCAGAAGAAATAGAAATGGAAATGAAGATGAGAGAAGTAGTTACAACCAACACAATTCAAGAACTAGAAAAACTGAAAAAGAAATTATGTTAAAAAAATTGGGACTAAACAACAATGCAAACGAAAGGGAAATCAAAATTAGATTCAGGCAGTTATCACGAATGTACCATCTGGACACACACCAAACAGCCAGAACTGGCCTAACCCCTCAGCAAGCAGCCGAAAAATTCCAAGAAATCAACAACGCTCAAGAACTATTAAGAAACTTAGTTTAAGAAAACACCGCAACACATCACCATGTAAATAACTCAATTTCATCTCCATCCTTCATCCACCTCTTCAAAGATAATCTTCTCTTCATAAATCTACCAGAAACTTCCCCTATCACATATCTTTTATATTCATTCACACAACTTCTATGCCTCGAAACTCCTACCCATCTCCATTAACGCACTACCAATCATCCTTGATCATAACAGCTTCATTGTCCTTAGCAAAAAATAGCTAAAAAGATTTACTAGTTAAAAAGACTAAGTAAATTGGCATGCAATT
>JALLOT010001657.1:0-14462 GCA_036939595.1 Thalassiosira livingstoniorum | reverse complement strand
CCGTGGGGACACATTGCAGAATAAGGGCATAATTGCATCGATTGGCCCGAGGTGGAGTCTTGCTGATGACTACAAAATATGACAGCATCAAAGTGTGAACCACCGTTCCATCCAGCATTACTATTGAACCACATAACGTCCAACGTGTCTGTAATGGATTCTTCGAATGGGGTTTCAGGAGCCAACTCGGTTTTGGTAGATGTGGTAGTGGTAGATGCAGTCGTTGCCTTCGATTCAGTAGGTGCAGCATTGGGACAATCAATGCCTCCATAACAAACCATTCCCTCGGGACATTTCCCGTCCGGACAAGCTGTTCCAGGACCACAATTGTCCTTCGCTGCGTTCCAAGGAATTTCCGCAAGAGCAGGACTTGGACCACAAAAATTGTATTCTGGGCCACTAAGATCGTGCTCTTCAATGGCAACTGATTCTTCCATTGCTTCTCCTTTGATATGTTCCTCCTCNCCACCATTGTTTTCGCAACAAAGAATGTGTTGTTTCATTTCGTGCAACAGCGTCCCGTCCTCTCCCCATTTCGGTTTTTGTTTGTATAAATCCATGTAGGTCTTGCATGTCATTGGAAACTCGTCATTCAAATATCCTACCATTACCCAGGAGTTGGGGGCATTGCTCACAGGAGCCCATTGTTCCCCGTCAAATGCATCTCTTTGCAAGAACAAGGGTTTTTCTGCATTGAATCCATTCGGGCCTAAGAATAGTTTCGAATCGAAATCAAACAAAATGAACGAAATTAGAGGAAAAAATTGGGAAAAGAAATGAGTCAATTTTCAACTTGGTGTTAGAGCACTTACAATATGCCTGAACAGGACAGAGGTTCAATCTTACGTCATTAGCACCATTTGTAATACTGTTGCAAAACGATTTAGCGTCCTCATAACTGGTCCCCTTCCATCCATCGTCGACGTTGAACCAATAGGGTTTGAGTTCGTCCATAACTATTTGTTCTAGCTCTGTGAGCGATCCAACTGAATAAGTTGATGACGGCGATGATCCATCTTTGGGGTCTGTTTTGGAGGAATTATCATCACCTGTAAGTGCACCTTGATCAACGCCCTGGGCATTTGAACCATCCACGCCATCCACGTCATCAATCGCATACTTTTTACAACAGAGAATGTGTTGCTTCAATTGGGGAAACTTTCCATCGATGCCAAACTCCGGTGCACGTTGGTACATTTCCCAAAAATTATGACATGTCATTGGGTATTCGTCATTCAAATATCCAATCATTATCCACCCGTTGTCCATTGAGTTTGTTGGTGCCCATTGCTCTCCTTCAAAAGGCGACATTTGTAGGAACAGAGGTTTGGGTGCGTCTGGACCATTGGGGCCTGAGAAAAATGGTTGCAATGTTAGTAGTTTCAACATTAGTATCAGGTAAAGAGGATGGACAATTTTTTTTCTTCGTTTTTAGTACTCACAGTATGCATTGATGGGACAAAGATCCAAAGTGCCCTTGTTTTTTGTATCAGGAATGCCGTTACAAAACTTTTGTGCATCCTCATAGGTACCCCCCTTCCACCCATGCTTTTCACTAAACCAATAGGGATTGAGTTCATCAATAATTTCCTGATCCAACTTGGTCTTGACTGGTTCGTCACCCACGGCATTCTCGCTCGGCTTCTTATTATCCGCTGCATTTCCACCCATGTATTTCCCACCACCACTATTGACTCCCTCGTGTCCACTAATTTCTGCCCCACTGCTTCCATCGCCACCCCCTCCAGCAACAGCAGCACCAGCAGCACCACCAGAACTACCACCACTAGCACTCTCGCCACTCTCGCCACCCATGCCCCCACCCCCATTATTATCCTCCACAAACAACCCTCCATCCAAATCCCCATTATCCTCACAACACAAAATATGCTTCTTGAAATCCTCTCGTCTCGCACTTCCCACCACACCCTCCTTTCCAAAATCAGGTTCGCGTTGATTCAATTGAATGAATGTGAGACAAGTCTCGGGCCACTTGTCATTCAATTTACCGACCATGACCCAATTGTTGGGAGTGTTGGCGATGGGTGCCCATTGTTCGGAGGGGTAGGGATCTCTTTGGAGGTAGATTGGTTTGTGGTCGGTGGGTCCATTGGGGCCTTGTTTGGAGTTTCATGGGATAGAAAATGTGGTTTTAGAGAACAGCAAAATGTTTAGTTCAACAGCAAAAGAAGAAAAAAGCATCACAAGATTTTGTTCGATCAAAAACAAACATTCTTCATCTCTCAGTTATTTCATGGAAGGGTCCTTTTTCAATCATTTCTCATTTCATTTGTCTTTAACCTCTCAAACGAAGAAGAAAAAGAACGACGACCTAACAAAATCACCAAAAATCCCAAATTACTAACATGCCAGATAATCCTGTTTCAACGACAAGTCCATGCCCTTACAATAACAATAGCAAATGCCCACCTCCAACAAACAATAAACCATCCTCAACAATCCCACATCCAACTACTACAATACTCACAATACGCCTGAATCGGACACAAATGCAAGGTCTCCCCCCCAAACCCCTTGGGCTTGCTCCTACAAAACTCCTTGGCCTCCCCATAACTCCCTCCCTCCCACCCGTGCCTCTCATCAAACCACGCCGGGTTCAATTTCGAATGAACCACTTGTTCCATGGGAGTGAGATCGGCGGTGGAGACTACGTAATTGTCGTAGAGGTGGGTGGTGATTTTGGTGGAGTTGGGGGGTGTTTCGGCGTGGGGGTTGGTGGGGCTTTTGGGATCGTTGGGGTGGGTGTTTGGATCCGAGGCGATGTAGGCAGGATCGGAAGGATCCGCCAATGTGGGATAAATACCGATATTTTCGGGGTTCAGAATGGGTTCGGCGCGACAGCACATGATGTGTCTCGATTTCTTCTCTGGTTGAATTTCCCATTGCATGTCGGGCGTTTCTTCCTTTTCGCCATTATTGTTTGTCACAGTTTGGGAGTAGAGGCTGCATTCTCCACCATTGGTGGCATCCGTGCCCCCTTTCATTCCCGTTCCTACTTGTACCCAGTCTGCCACTGCATGCTGACCACCACCTGCTTTCCCACCACCTGCTTTCCCACCACCACTTCCACCACTCCCATCCCCAACCACCACGGGAGCCCAACTCTCCCCCCCCTCCATAACCCCCTCAATCAACACCCCCATCCCTCCCGGACAATACACCTCGTACGGACACACCACGAACCCATCCTTCCCATTGCAAAACTCCACGCCCTCTTGATAGCTCTGCCCCTTCCACCCCGTGTAGCGATCGAACCAAATTGGGAAGTAGGCTTCGGAGACGGTGTAGTAGATCATTTCGTTTTTCATGTCCACCTCCCCTTTGGTGTTGCCCGTTTTGCCCGCGTTTCCGTTGGTTCCCATTGGTAATTTGCCAGAATTGGCCATTTCATTGGCATGAATGCAATCTTCCTCCCAATTCTCCTCCCAATTGGCACTGGTGTGTGTGTGTCTGACATTGGGCGGGCACAATTTTTTATTGGAGCTGCTCGCCACCCGTTCAATCCCCTTGATGACCCCAATGGCAATCGACAATACTAATACGAACATACCGACACAGATGCTGAGGTAGATGAATTTCGCCGAGCGAGGATGGCAGTATTCGTAACAAACATGTCGTATGTGGTGGTACCTCCATGATCCTCGTGACTCTCGTCGCGATGGAGAATAGGCGGAAGAGTTGGAAGGTGAATTTTGATTGGGGTACCCCAAGGAAGGATGAGTTGCGGGAGAGATTCCCAATTCGTCGCAAATGTCCGAGTAGGATTTGACTATTTTGGCATCTGGATGGTTCGGACTATTCGGGTCTTGCGCCGAGGAATTGGAGTTGGAAGACACCCGTCGGGCGATTCTGGCGCGTATTCCACGTATTCCTCGAATTCCTTTTTGGAATCCCATTCTGCCGATGCCTCGTTCTTCGTCTGCTCCATTGTCGTATTTTCCATATTGTTCATTATGTTCCTGTTGTTCATAATAAGCTTGTTTTTGGTCATTGGAATCCTCTTGCTCCTCTTGCTCGCCGTACTCTCCACGGAGACTTCGGATGCTCGGACTCGTCGGATGGCGGAAGTCACGACTGCCATCCCCATAGTCTCCATATTCCCCATTGTCTCCATAGCCTCCATATTCCCCATTGTCTCCATTGTCTCCGTATTCTCCGTAGCTATTGTTCCATGCCGATGGTGGCGGGGCAGATGGTGTGACTCCCGCTTCATTGTCGTAATTTTCATCGTGATCTTCCCCATGTACTTTTCTGTCCGCATTGCCATTGCCATCGTCATCTGCTCCAACTCTACTAACGCCCTCCATCCCACCGACACCAATGCCATCACCAATGCCATCACCAATGCCATCACCAATGCCACCTACACCATCATCAGCCGTCCCCCCCAGCGTCCCATCAGTCTCGTCCGTCTCATCCACAACAAGATGATTGTTGTAATTGACATCGTCGTCCCTCCCCACGGCGTGATTCGAAGTCACGATGTCTTTCAAATGGGATCGGTACGTGGAGATGAGGGAGGTGGCGCGGTCTGCCAGTTTGGATGATTCGTTGACTTCGTCTGTGGGGGATGTGGGGGATCCTTCGTTGTCGTCGTTCATGTTTTCGATGTTGTCGTCGTTCATGGTGTTGTCAGTGTTGTGAGTGTTTTGAGTGTTGTTGATCCCGTTGTCAGTGTTGTCAGTGTCGTGAGTGCTGTCGTTGTTGTTGGTGCCGTGAGTCCCGTCAGTGATGTAGATAGATGTCGATAGATGTCGATAGTATCAAGATAGTATCATGGCCGCCGTAGCACTTTTAGTACTTCTCCACTTCTCGCGAGGCAATCTCCGTCTCCGCAACGTCCAACTCCAAACTGGAACCTGGTCCGCAGTAAGAATGGTCGAGATAGTGACGCTCGTTTTTGTTTTTGGACTTGGTCCACTTTCGGTTTGGAGTTTGGACGACAAAAGATTCAAGATTTGAAGCCGCAATGCGCAATTGTTGTCACCGAATGTACTCCTACCCGGTATTTTTGGCACCCAATGCCAATACCTAACATTTTTATGGTTTGGCTATGGTTACGGCTCTACAATTAGGGGGCGCGGGGGCGCGCCCACAAATTTTTTTTTTGCTCCAGAAGCTCTTGTCCGTCCGTCCGTCATCCGTCCAAGAAAATTCCACGTGGCCTTGAAGAATTTTGGTACTTATCTACCATAAGTATCGTATGTACAATAATAATACAACATAATGTTGCGCAAATACAAAGAAGAGTGCCATAAAAAGGGCATGCAATCCCCCCATCAAACCCACCACCAGCCTATTTAAAATATAATTGTCGACGTCGACAATTGAGAACGGAGACCAAAGCAAAACTCCTCCTTTAATCCAACCACTTTAACTATGGCGCCACGATGTCCTATGTTGGTTCTCCTAGGCACGCGCCAAATTTTTCACTGTCAGAAGAGTTTGTCTCCCCCTCAATTTCATTGGGAACTCGTCAGATCCTCTCTTTATCTCTTCATCTTTCTGGCTCCTGGATAGTCATCTCTTTACGAGCTCAATCATCATGCCTCTTTTGATTATGGTACTAACTCTACCTCCGTCACCGCAGCAAGCGGCAACTTTGTTTGGTTTCAGTTTCTGTTGCCATAAATCTGCAATCGTCTCAGCGGAGGTATCACCATCAATTCTTGACAAAATAACTGTCTTCGTTCGAAAATATTTTCATCATGCCTCGGGCCATCGATCCCAATGGGGACGAGCCATATGTTTTGGTTAACACGATTCCTATTGATGACGCATCCAATAATTCGGGGGGTGATGGCAGTGACGTCGAGATGGAGCAAGACGGCGAGATGAAATCGGAGGAGGTTGTGGTGGATAAGTTGGTGGAGTTGGGTCGTGAATCAGAAAAGGTTGTTGAAATTGATCTTTCTGGAGCTGCAGATGAAGAAGTAAGTCGACTCAATTCACAGCAGTTGCAATTACACCGTGAAATAACAATTTGCCAACAATCTTGCTCTACTTCATCAGCCGCCTTCCTCGGTTCTAGTTCCGAAACTACCGCCACCAATCAAATCAAACCTCCCAGATGGATGGCAAAAGTGTATGGTCTCTGCGAAAGAGAAAACTAGGAGGAAGGAAAATGGGGAAGAGTGTCCTCCTTTTTATTTTATGAATGCACGAACAGGCGAAAGATCATGGGTTCTCCCACCCCCGGATGCGAACAGCGACAGCAACAATACTGCACAGCTCGAACGAAAGCCAATCGATCTAAATCCTCGGGCATCCGGTCTCAACAAATTCTTCTTCTCGTCGCAGCCACCTGTGCACTCCCTCAAAGATGCGCTTAGCGGCGAAGCAGAACCAGATGGTCCGTGTTTTGTGGAAGGGACAGCAGACGCAAGTGACGAGGAAATCGCGGTGGATACACCATCAAAGTTGACGTTTACTGGCTCACTTCCAGTGTTTCTACGCAAGAGTGAGCTAGTGAAGCGGTCGAAGGAGTTGGGTGTCTACAAACCCAAAATGAAAAGGGAAGCCATCGAAGACGCGATTAGATCCTACTTTATCAAACTCCATGGCAATGACGTAGACTCCTACAATGCGTCAGATTGCTTTAAAGCCAATCGGCAAGAAATCGAGAGAACACGGAAGGATGGAACCAGGGCGCAGAGGAAAAGAGAGTATTTGGAAGCAGCAGCACAGGGTGGCGAGTTGAAGAAGCAGAAGCGCAACCATCATAAGGAGATGCACCCAAAGGTAAGTTTTCCTTTGCTCGATGTACTATTTTTATACTTTCGTGCTAACAATGATAATTTCTTATTTTCAGGCCGCGATTGATATTTACGGGTCGTGTGGCCTAATTTCATCCCCTGAAGGAATCAGGTGCAGCTGCAACAACACTCTGATGGTTGGATGGGACAGTTGCCGAATCAAACGCCATATGGATTCGAAGGGGCACAGGGCGTGGATGGACCGCAAAGAGGAGGAAGGAGTTCAGCAGTCGTATTTGCGACAATACGAAGCGAAGAAGAAGGAAGAGGAGACGGAGAGGCTTGCTGTGAAGGGAACTCGAGCCGTGAACTTGGATGATTCCTTCTGTATGCGTACGACGAAAGCATTCCTTGGAGCCGGAATACCTCTTAACAAGCTGTTCAAGTTGAGAGACTTCCTTCAGAAGGAGACCAAAAAGAATCTAGGCAATCCCACTCATCTTGCACCTGATTGCATTCCGCCGTTGCTTGAGATCGAGGAGAAAATCCAATGTGACGAGCTTAGGGACAAGAAACAGGCAACAATCTTTGATGCCACACCCAGGCATGGCGATTTCTTCGCACAAATCCAACGGAAGATCGAAGTAAACCCCGAGAAACGCACTGCCACTGCTGTCCATCGTCTTATTCGAGTTTCCGCAATCAAGGGATCCTTGAATGCCTCGTCCTTGTCCTCGGAGATATCTGCTGGCTTGATGGATCGCCACATACGCCACAAAGATGTCCCTGCAGCTATTATGGATGGGTGCCATACCAACACCTCTTCGACAAGAGAAACGAATGCTGTCGCTGCAGCTGCTGGTGATTTGACACGTTTCGTTGCCCTCTGTCTCTCCCATCTTGCGAGTAATGCCGGTGATCAATCCTCGTTTGTTCTGCTTGATTTGTTCTGGCAGTTGATTCAAAAAGTGTTTGCGCAGTCCCAGCAGGCGCAAGATATCTTTCTTGAAGTTACTGGGACTAAATGGCCTACATACTCAGAGACCCGCTGGTATTCAAAGTATGATGTTTTGAAAACTCTATTCAATCTGTTCCCGGATATGGTACTGGTGATGACTCGGGTGACTGAAAAGAAGGTTTCACCAGCCAACTCATCCAAGTTGCTTGTTCTCTTGTTGGATAATACCAAGTCTTGGCAATTGAAGATCGAACTTTCAGCATATGTCGAAGGATTGTTCGATCTCCGTGTATTGTGCAGCGCTGCCGAAGGTGATGCATCCGATCTACCATTCAAAGTCGGCAAAAACTTACTAGCATTCCGCTCTTTGTATGCTAATGGTGCCATGAAGACTCTGCCATCTACGGAGCGTCTTGTGATGATGGCAATCGACTGGGCCGTTACGGATGGAGGTTTTAATGTCGATGAGGCTGAAGCAATGCCAGCAGCCATTACAGTTTCCGATGTCGAGGCCCAAGTACGGAGGGAGATGCAGACTTATCGTGATGGACGCCCGGCTCGTGTAGCTACAGCTGGAGAAGCAGATACACAACAACTGACACGAGACACGGCAATGCGAGCTGTTGAAAGAGCGCAGGAGGAGATCGTGCGAGACTCTGCCCGGATGAGTGCATTGGAACGGGCGTCGCAACAGCAAGCTCAACGTCCACCACTGACGAAGAAGGAATGGGAAGCACATTACCTCTCTGGTATTTTGCCATGTATCCATTACTTCCACGAAAGAATCGCAGAAGGAGGTGATAGACATGACTTGGTTCAATTTTTTCTCGGTGCTCGTATCTTTAATCCTAACTTTGCCAAAGAGTTGTCTCGCCAGACAGCTTTTGAGTGCATCGAGCAGCTTGCCAACTATCCTATTCTTCGAGACGGGGGAGATCGTAGCATTGTAGCAGGTCTCAAGAAGAGCTGGGCAGCTTATCATCAAAACTGCACAAAGTTCTTTGGCAGTGTGGACAGTGAAAACCCATCGGCCATATTGACATGGCACTACAGGATGTTTCTAAGACAAAGCAACGAGAAGGAGGTTGATGGATTGAGGGGTTGCAGGTATTGTGGCAACAGCCATCGAACATCCTCTTGCCATTGCCATGATAACCTTTGCCATTGGTGGAAAGCAGCAGAATTGGTTGCTCTTGTCCTTCCATCTTCATGTTCGGTGGAAAGAGCTTTCTCTCTTTCAAACTCTCTTTTTGGAGATAACCAGCATTCTCTCCTAAGTGATGCTCTTCGACTTTCTATGTTTCTCTCTTACAATAAAAGGTCTCTCTAGAGGTTCCTTGTGATTTTCAATAGCTTTGCCTTTCTGTTTGGTTGAAATAGCTTAGCTTGCATGTTACATAATGAGATAAATGTTTTATGTTATTACATACTAACAACTATTGTCTATTGTCTCTGTCATAGAAATGGAAATGGATTTGTAGTTGTAAAATTTAATTAAATTTACACACACATCTAGCACTTTTAAGAGCTCGCCAATTCAGGAGCTCCATATCACATCACACATCTGAAGTCATGGTCCATCATTGTCATATAAACTGGTTTTGACTTTTTTCTGCCTACTAAATGCCCACGTGGGCAATGCCCACAGAAAAAAAAATTCTGCCCACTAATTGTAGAGCCATACAAGCATGGAAATCCTGTTGAAATCCCTGAAAACGTGCCTCTGGAATCTGGAAACTGGCCATGCATTGGCCAGCTTTGAGAGAATTAATTGATGCAACTGGATGACAACACCACAGTAAAATATTCATTATTATTTCATACCAACCTGACAGGTTCCAAACACATCATCTCACTTTCTTCTTTCGGCATCAACCACACCATATCATTCTTTGGTGCCAAAAGTAAAGGCCCACCACACAAAACAATTGGAATACCAACCAAAGACGAAGGAACCCAACAACAATAACCATGAAGTTTTTCGGCAAAAAGAAATCCAAAAAGTTCGGCGATGACGCCTCCGTCGTATCTGCTACCCCGCAAAAACCCGAACCCTCCATGGCGCCTGTCCCCGTAGTCCACCCCCCACCCATGGCCCCACCTCAACAACCCGTCGTCGCACCCATGCCACCCCAAGCTCCCGCAGTCCCCGTCTCCAGCACTGCCGCCACGGACGTTGCCTCCGTCTCCAAACGAAGTGTCACGAGCAAGACCCGCTCCGTCCGAAGTTCTAGGAAGAGTCCACCATCTGCAGTGCCACAAGCGCCACCCCAACAGTCCAGACGCGCTCAAAGAGAACCAGTGGAAGAAAAACGTGGGTACGATGAACAACTCCGTGATGGACAAGAGTCCAGAGATGAAATCTTTGAAAATCGCGATGCCTGCGATCCTCACTCCCACGATGAAGCATCGTTCGCCGAGGATGCTCCTTCCATGGAAGATGCCATGTCGGGGGAAGACGTCAGTGTTGGTGCGTCTACGGTAGAAACCTACGAAGACGAAGGTACTGATATCCACACGCGCGAGAGTGATGTGGAAACGTATGAGAATGACCTCACACAGAACGGAACTTACGATGGAAGTGTGGCGGCAAGTGAGGCTGTTGGAAATCAAAAGAAGTTTTTCCATAAGGATGTTGTGTTGCATAATGTGGGTGAGAATGGGCAGGGAGATAACTTGGTCATTCGGGCTATGTACTTTGTGCCCAAGCCTAAGAATGTGGACCATGTTGTGGTCAGGGTTGAGGTGAGACACCCTAATGGCTTGAACCTTCCACAGTTTCCCATTCGTTTCATAGTATGCCAACCATTCCATTCTCTTACTTCTTTCACAGGCTTCCACCGTAACATCCCGCGATGTTCTCTACTGCAAAGGCGTAGGCCTCCACCGCAAACTCCTCCCCTTCGTCCCCGGATTCGAAATCATCGGCACCATCCAAACCCTCGGCGAAAACGCCCGAGCCGACGGTTTCTTCAAGGAAGGCGACCGCGTCGCCGGAATGTCCGACACCGGCGGCGGAAACTCCCGATTCATCTCCATCCCCTACTCTCGTCTCACCAAGATCTCACCCAATGTCAAGAGCACCAGTGCCGTGTGCTTGATCCACGATTACATGGCGGCATTCAAGGCGTTGCGTCTCGCCAAGAAGCATGGATCGCCCTTCACCGGGTTGAATATTTTGGTGACGGATGGGTTTTCTCCCATTGGTCAAGCTGTGATTACGCTTGCCAATCTCGAGGGGGCGAATATCTATTGTACCGCCGATGAATCGAAGCATGCCTACCTCGCCACTCTTGGTGCCAAGTGCTTCAGCATGTCCCCCGAGTCTTGGTTGCCCACTGCCAGTGGAACATTCGATGTGGTCATTGACAATACCTGCGTGGACTCGTACAGCTCTTCCTGGTTTGCGCTGAATCAAAAGGGAGTTCTCGTATGCGTGTCGCCAGTGTACAGCTTCGATGTCAGTTACGAAGGAGGATGTGGTATTTTGGACTTTAGGGAGTTGCACAACAAGTGGGCGGGGTTGAAAGCCAAGTATATGATGACTCAGACTGAATTCTTGGATATTTTGAGGGATTGTGAGAATGATTTTGAGCAATACAAGCAAGATTTGAGGTATTTGGTCTTTTTGTTGGAGAGAGGGGATATTGCCCCGAAGATTGCGGAGAAGATTTCACTCGAGGACGTTCCAGATGCACAAAGGTGAGACAGCGGTACAAGCCAATGTTGGATGCACTTTATTTGCTAAGTCGTCTATGGCAAAACTAACATGTATCTATTTCTTCTCTGTTACTTAGACTGTTGAAATCAGGACGGGCAAATGGAACAATCGTGTGCGTTCCATGGATAGAAGGCTAAGACAGCAGATCAGCAAGCAAAAAAATGTTTGTAAAGTGTAATTAGACGGTTTCCGGTTCAATAGGCTTGAATCTGTTATGTGTGCAGTTTCGTTTTGATATTTCAGATTGGCAAAGAAAAATATGGGGTTCCCCAAAGGCGAAAGTGTCTATGCCAGGGGTTATTTGGCTATACTTGGTCTTGGCGACTCAAAAGAAAATTGGAGTAATAGTGAATTATTGTTACTTAATAACATTGTGTTTTTACAGATAGTAGGTATGGTACTACTTATTAATATGCGTTTGTTGACGAGTTCCTGCCTCTAGAGAGATGATTTTCCAAGAAGAGATTTCATTAAGTTTCAGTAGACCGTATGGTAGATGCAATGGATCAAAATCTTTGCCGCTTCTTAGACAGGACCAATGCAAATGCAACTTCACTGTTGGACCTAATTCAATACCTAAACCCAGCAAAAATGGAAATGTGTCACTAAAAAATCGGGAAAAATAACTTGAGCCATCAGCCATCACTTCATAATCAAAGCTTGCTGTACATACATAGTTCTAACTTCTTGATCACCACTGACAATGATCATTTATTTGCATTGTGGTGATACAATGAAACGATTATTGTTCTTAGTGTCTGACTCATGCATAGAGCTGTCCTGGGTCAATTGAAGGATTAATGGTTACTCAGTGTCCTGTAGCTGATTATTGATTTCTGCTTTACACTTAAACTGGAAATTCTTCTAATAATGCCACCCCCCACCCACTTTCCTTTAAAAGTGTAAGTTTATGCTTTTGAAATGACAAAGAAAGGTACAATCAAATAAAACTACCAAAATAATTCTTTTATGGAATAATAGAACATTTGAAACTAGTTTTGAAATAATGAAGCAGGAAAATGTACTTGTATTAGCTGAATGAGCTTGTCATGTTGTCCCTTTCACAAATGCCTTAAAATTATTTTTTTGTGAAGTAATTGAGAACTTTGGAGACTTGAACACATGCAAATATCTCTTCCCTCATTTCACTGTTTTTCTATCAAATAATTTGTATTAAGAACAAAACATGAATTTACATCTGTTCCTAATCAGTTTAAAAACAGGAAAGCAGATTTGTGGAAAGTTTCCAAATAGGATCATCAAATAATAATAGTGATGATATTTCTCAACAATTGAAGCATATGTGTATAATAATAGCAACATAGCCCCGTAGTCAAGTAACCAGGTATACTACCTATTTACCACTGCAAACTGATCAATTCTAAATTCTGGTTAACATGGCACCACAAACAGGAAGCTGTCAAAAACATTTTAAGACACATCAATGTTGGAATATCACTAATTCAGTAAATTTTAGTAACTACATGGAACACAAATGCATAAATGCTTAGTGTACATTTTGCACATACATTTTTATGCTGTACAGTTTCTTTAAGAGAATACAAAAAGTACAGTACAAATTGGACATTTTCTGAATTAACTATGCACTTTGTCCCTGAAAATTCATAAATTAAAAACTAGCTCAAAAAATAATATTGCAAAACTGATCACAAAAATAGAATGATTTTTGGCAAAGCAATCTTTTTAACAAGAATCACTCTTGAGTAAGTACTGCCTCTAATACCTATGATGTATTACCATCCAATGCAATTATGGTACTTGCTTAGGAAGGTAGATAGTAAGAAGTGTGGTACAAAACCATATTGTACTTAAAAAGATATCCACCTACCTACCTAAGTATATACACGATCAGCAAGGCAGGGCAAGTGGGTGGGAGCAACAACAAGAAAAATATACCAACAATGGCAACTGAAAAAACAAACCTCCCATCAATGATAACTCATCAAGCCAACCAAACAAAATAAATTGCTGGGGCACAAAAAAAATCTATCAAGCAAGAGCAAATAAAAATTTCAGCAGCTGTTGCAAACAGGTTGTTTGTTGTGTTTTTTGCATTTGTTTTTGAGACTTTGAGTTCAACTGTCTGAGGGCTTTATGACAAACACAACAATCAACTGCATTATCTCAGTTTTGTGAAGGTGGATTTGTAACCATAGTAGTTACCTTTCCAGAATGCTTTCACAATCTGTTACTGCTCTATCAGGTGGTTTGAAGCAGTGGTGCAAATGAGGAGCTTTGGCAGATGTCACTGTCACCATTGTGTTGTGTGATTTTTTGTGAGTTGTGATTGAATGAGCAAGTGGGATGTAAACATTATGAGGCAGAGAGATTGTAATATAATATTATGTTGTTTGAATATGTAAGAAGGAGTATTGTGTGAGTACCTAGTATTGAAGCATATAATAAAATGCATGGTACCTAAATACCTACCTACATACCTAGAGATAGGTCAAATGCAATCCCGACTCCTATCTAGTACTTACTTACAAAGTAGGGTACCTAAATCAGTACATCTCTCTACTCTTGTTATGATCTTCTAGGAATTTCATATAGCATTGTAGATAGAATCATTTAAAGATCATATTTGAGGAGAAGATACTAGAACTCCCCAGAACAATCTTTTGATCCTTTTGATGCTAATTGTAGGAACCACAGCAAAAGTGCTGAGGATTCCATTTACAACTCATGTTGACAAATTTTGTACACCACAGTTCCTTTGCATTGAGTTCCACCCATCCTCTGGAATGTCAAACAATTCAAAATGGGATTTAGTAAATTTGCTATTGATAGCTCAACTTGTGGTTAATAAAACACAAATCCCTTACATCATAATCTTGACAATGTCATACCAAATTTTACTATGGAAGAGTATGGCTTTTACTATTTGGGTCACTATCTAGTTATCAATGATGAACTGATCAGGATCTGCACCATTTTTTATTCAATTATTTGTTTGTTAGTATGATGACAATGTCAAGATACAACATCATTCAAGGCAATCAGCCCATTCAAACTGAACAACCACAGAGTGGCCCTACCCTTTCAC
>JALLOT010001656.1:0-14460 GCA_036939595.1 Thalassiosira livingstoniorum | reverse complement strand
TCCGATAAATTTTCTTACGATAAATTCGATATCGCTCTGTTTTCGTTTTGAGATGTATAATCCATTAATATTATTATGGAATGAATAGTAGAGGATAAAATTGAATAATACTCCCTAGTATTGTAATATTTTGATTCTACCACTCATACCTTCTGATTAGGAATCCTACAAAAATTTGCTAAACGTATTAATGTCTAATATATAATGTATTTAATAATTATTCCTCAATGGTATGAATTCTACTCTTTTTTTGAGATTGCTTTTTGGGACCAAACTTTTAAGCAATTCTATGCATTTCTTTTGTACATTATACTGATTCCATTCCAGAATCAAAAGTTACAGCTACAAGGGAGTAAACGGCAATAAATTGTTTTTTATTAATGATATCAGCGCTAAAATTGTTTCATGATTTTTCAAGATGAAATAAATAAATGGTTAGAATTCATTTGATTTATTTTTTTGACACATATTTGATGTGACTGGGATGTTCCTGAAACCTTTCAACACAAAAATCATTTTAATATCAGGTGGATTGTTTGTTGGTAGTTTGTTGATCTGTGGGTTGTAATGTGGATTACATCATAATCCATGGATGGTAACGCAATCTGCACAGATTGCATCACAATCTGCGCAGATTGTGATGCAATCTGCATGGATTGTCATGCAATCTGCATAAGACATTGTGGATGAAAATAATATCTATGGTTTAAAATAAGAGAAAAAGAGTTCTTTGTCTAATCGCAAAAATAGTTTTACATAAAACAGAAAGTCAAAAACTTGTTTGGAGAACATCGGCAATACAAAAACACAGAATTTTCCAAAAATTATCCATTAGCGTTACCTTCCTGGTGGTAACTTATTTTTGGTTACCACAGCATTTACCATAGTTTACCAACCACCATGCAGTGAGGCGCGAACACCAGCCAGAGCACACAACATGCAACACACACCAACCTACCTCAAACAACGCCAACATCCACCATTGTTGTTTGCAACAATGACGTTGCAATCTTGGCAATGATGTCGTTGATGTCAATCCAACGTTATCAAATCAAAAACAGCACCAACGTCTTTCAATTTGATGTCATTGGATTGGTGTCAATAATGTGTTTCTGAGATTACAGCACATGATATGACCATTGTCCTTGGCAATAACCTGACAACTAGAAAATGTAGAATATCTAATTGTAGCTATGGACTAAAAATAGTAGAAAAACAAATCAAGTATTCCTAAATTATTCATATCTAAGTATTCATATTTATTTTAGAAAAGGATACTTTCTGTCAAAAAAATTTGGCATTGCCATCTGGCCATGGTCAAGAGCAGTAATAGATAGAGAAGTAGTAGTAGTAGTAAGTACTAGGAGTATAAGTTAGTACTCCTGTGCAGTAAGTAAGTCTAAGTACTATACACACATAAGTACTCACAATACCTGCATCTAAGAAGTAAAAAATGATACTACTAGTAGTATGGTAACACAAGTAATATTGTACAATACATAAAAAATATTGATAATTTTTTGACTTACTACTAAGTGTTCATTAGGAAAAAGGCGTCAGTGGTAGTTAAGGTGCAAAATTCTGTGTAGATCATGCTGGGTTGGATTCCTGGAGGAATTTCTAATTTTTTTATGAGAGAATGACTTTGAGTTTTTAATGTGTTGCAACTACCTAAGTAGATGTAGCTTTGTTTTCTCTCATTTTGTTGTTATTGCATCCCCAACAACCTGCATAAATAAGGATTCAATAGTTTTGCAAATGATTTGATGAAGACTTAGTGCTATTTTTATATGAACAGGAATTGTTCAATTGCTGCAAGCTGCATTGGTATTTGCACATGATGTTACCACAACAGTGTTTTAATGTTTTCATTAATATACTTTCATATCATGTTATGCTGGCAATAAAAGCATTGTCCAATGCCTTCCTAATACAATATGCACCTTAATGCATGTTTCCACAGGTTTACTTTATATTACCATATGTTACTGCATTTACCACTCTTACTGCAATTTGAGGAGGAAAAAGTTAAAAACATGTTATGTTGTTTACTGCAGTAAACCCGATAATTACCCTGTAAACCTGGTAATGACCCAGTAATAACCACATTGTTCTAGCTGCCCTTATTTCCCAGGGTCAATGTAGCAAAGGCAGTACTGTATTTAAAATAGTCAATCATTGTATCAATAGCAGCAGCAGGGGAATAAGGTGTCAATTCTTGAACTCCTTTTCTAATCTTCCCTCTCTTTATTATTCCTTTTTCTTGTGGTATGATCAATTCAAGACATTAAAAGAAGAAAAAATGATTTATAGTTTCATCTAATAACATACCAAGAATTATTATAATTTGGTGATTTGGCAACTCTCAGCAAAATTTTGCAATTCAGATTGCAGATTTTTTCATGCCCCCCAAAAAGTTTTCAAGAAATATAGTTCCATCACTTCAAGGGTTTCTTGTTTTTTTAATGAAAACAATAAATTGTTCTGAAAATTAATGTGATGGCTTACACAGTGGAATTTATTCTGCCACAGTAGGTCATGTTCCTACATTTTGCTTTTTCACTGAAATGACAGAATTCCACTGTTTTTGCAGAGTGCTGCCATGTTCTGCCATGCTCAGTAGAATTGTACTATTTTCCTCCATTTTCCTCTATTTTGGAGTAAGTAGTAGGTGCTTTAAAATGTTCAGTATTGTATGTGCCAGTTACAACAGTTAGTAGAAGCAAGCATTATATTCAACAATAAAACTGTTGTTGAAATGTAATAAATTGCACAAAAACAAAATAATGGTATTTTTGAGCTAAGTATCTTCATTATGAAGACACTTGCAAAACAAAAATTGCAAAAAAAGAAACAGAACTCAATTCATTTTGGAAGCATATAACATTTTTTTAATTTTTCCAGCTTTTTTGTCAAAATAGGTAGAAATTAACAAAAATGACTAATTTTGACTGATAATTTTTTTAGTATATAATTGTTTCCCTACTTATTTTAAATCATAACCATTCTCAAAAAATTACCTAGCTAAAAAAACTAAGGCAAAGCATAACTTTTGTCTTTCTTTTGCACGAAATATTGTACAGCAACAGCATGGTGCCATAAAAAACAATATATTTATCTTCCACTAGAAGAGTGGGGAGTATTAGGTAGGTCTAGCTATGTGTGGAGGTACCGTACCTGTTTTATGAGAAGTATATAGTAAAAAATAGTAATATGTATGTACTTACTTGTGATCATATTGGCAACCTTATATTGTAGAAAACATGGTGGAAAAATGGCAAAACAGTGGGGTGGAAACTGTGGAACACAGTAAAAATGGGTGGAAATGGCAAAACAAATTGATACGCAGAAAAATATAGACAGGGTGGAAAGATACTGTGTTGAAAAAATTCTGCTATGTAAGCTATTGTGGCAATTTTTGAATTATATTGTTTGATCCCCAAAATAAGTAACTCTTGGGATGACTAAGCTTTGTTTCTTAAATACTGTTTTTTTGGGCAATGAAAAAATCTGCAATCATGGATGAAAAATTTTGCCCATATATTTACCAAATTAAAAAAACTTAATAATGATCAGAATGTTCCATGACCTTTCAAAAATCACACTCTCTAATCTCCTATCCCAATTTCATCACAACTAAAAAATAAACCATGTTCAAAAAGTATTCTTGATCAAAATTGCCCATGGTTATGGCAAAAAGATCTCTTTCAAAAAATTGAGAAAAGACACCATGCAACATAAATAAAAATTAATTCATGTAACAAAATGCCAAAATCTTGGCTGTTAATTCATTCTTGGTTATTTGCACATAACAGAAACATGAAATTGATCATCATGATGACATCGTTTTTATTTTTGAAAACACATTTTCAATGATTTTTTATGTTCTTATTGCTAGGTAAAATAGGTTCACCAAAACAAATTCTAAAAAAAGAAATTAATGTGTGAAATATGGAGATGATGATAGTTTTCTAATGTTCAAATTTAAAAAAAAGTTGTTTCCTCAAGATTCTTTATTCTGGCTGAGCTCTGGCCATGCAGTCACTAAATTTTAGTACCTAAAACTAACACACTAGCATAGTAATACTTTTTCTAATAGAAAAAAAACATAATTTTAATGACTAATTAACCTACTGTAAGAAGAGAAAATTTCATACTTAGGTGATGCATGATAAAATGATACACACGTTGACTAATGATTTCGATGTCATTGTTGCCAAACAAAATAAACTCATCAAAAATACTGTTTTGACAGTTTTGAGAAAATATTTTTCACACTTCTGATCTCGCCAAATTATGTCTTTCCTCGCAGAGAGAGGCGAGCGTAAGAAGTAAGTACATCATAGTAGGTAGGTACTTAGGCAAGTAGTAAGAAGGAAACCTTTTAATTTTTAGGGTTATTTCCTGGATATTTTAGGTTATTTGATCGTTTTCATCTGTTTTCATTTTTTTTTATTCACAGTTGGTAGTTACCTACTTAGGAATACTACGTTAATAATCACATCTTACTGCACACTCATCTGCACCAGTCGAAAATCACTAATAAAATGCTACGAGATCTGAGGTCTCCGCATTCATTACCGCATTACTAATGGCCTCCGCTATTATTATCTAAGAGAACTTGAGGCGGTAGCTAAAGGTAGGGTGATATCATTATGCCAAAATCATGTCAGAGCATAATAATATGAACTGTAATGATTGCAAAGAACAAGAATTCTAAAACTCCACATGTGGTAGTATATAACAGAGGGGAGAGCAAATTATTGGTCTGTCTTTTATTACCAGATTTAGATTCATTCTATGTATTCCCACGTACATATCTGGTATGAAGTATATCTTAAAAGCCAGCAATAATAACTAGGCCTAAGTTTTACTACTTACATGTTTTTGTTGTGTATCAATGTGTTTATTTTCGTTGGAGTCCTCATGATTCTATGTAGTTGTCCAGTTATTTCAATATTACATTTAGTGCCAAGAACACATAAAATTATTTAGAAAATTAGTTAAAAAAATCTATTTTTTGTTGAGAAATATTTATTGGGGAGTTTGCCAAAATGCATAATTTTACATGACCACATCTCAAATCATAATAAAACAGCAAATATGGAAAGGCACAATAGATCGAGCTTAAAAGAAGCTATATATCTAAAATAGTTTAATCTATTGTGACTCTCAAAGCTCAAGTCTTGTATGATAAAAAGTATTTATCTACAAATCCTTAAATAAACAGAATATTTAGTAGGTCAACTTGGGCTTGTTTGGTTTGGATTTGGAAATTTGATACACAAGATAGATGCATATGTATATCACTAGTATTATCTGTGTAGCATATATTGGGTCATAGATTGAGGTAAATAAGTTCATAATGCTTGTGTATTAGTTTTTTGTTGTTGGAGAATTTCCATTTTACTGGACTAAATTATTGAGCAAGACTACAACTTATAGCAAAGCCTCCATATTGATGTCATCACATTTAAAAAGTTGATTTTGTAACCTATTTTTTCTCAAAAAAATGTAGACAAATTCTTCAAAAAATCATACTTAACCAAGTTGCTTAATTTTTTATTCATCAACATAGTTAAACTTGTGTACAACCAATTGTGAAAAAACAGGGTTTTCAATTATTTTCTTCCTCACATTGATCTTTGTTCCAAAGTGCTCTCCAGAATCAAGATTTTATTTCATTGAAGGAATCGATAAATTGAGTTTTATATTCTTCCCAATCAGTTTGGATTTTTGTTCAGTTATTGAAACTTCATTTTCAGATGGAAATATTACAGCATAAAGTATTTGTGGCATCAATTAGTTCCATGCCTTATTCTGTAAAGAATCAATCAAATTGACCTAAACTTCAATCACCATAATGGAGAAGCGTAACTTTTTTCTGTCAACCATAAAATAAAAGACAATAATTTGATCAAAACTGTATTTTTAATGTATAGAACATGTACTAGATATATTCCTGATATGAATTCATTCATGGCTGTGATTTGATTTTTTAATTCATCTCAAGTTTCATGTTTTATTACACTTATTTTTGTCCTTCTGTGTCATCTCTCCTAAAAATGTACTTACTACGATAGATTACGATGATCCCTCGGACCATCGTACATCGGTGAAGATGACGAAGACTGCGTGGACAATTTTTGCATAGAATGTATTGCCCCAGTGAAGACAAAAATATTTTGCCTCACCCTGGTTACGTACCACAGTACAGTTATTATTGTCTACAGAATATAGTATTGACTTCAACTTACTGCAGTACACACTTGCGCACGACCAAATATGAACTTGCTTAGCTAAAAAAGACGATAGAAAGACGAGTCTTTACCTTGACCCAGTAATACTCACCCTGGTAAAGATGTACAGATAATTCCTTAGTACTACAATATTCAAAAATGATGAAATTACTCCCTATGTCTCGTAAGAAATTGAAAAAATGAAGAAATTGATAAGATTAAGCTCAATTTTTATCCTACAGAATTCTGATTATGCAAACCAAATAATTATTCTCACAAGTACCTTTTCAATGATATATGACACTCTATGATACTTTAGGTTTGTCTCTATGTCTTCAGGGCCAAAATAGCATATGAATATGGCATCACCGCTATGATTGTGACAAAAGTCCTTGTTCAAAATGGTTACACCGCCACCTCCGCTGCCAATCGAATAGATAACAAGCTTTGACCATATCCAACATACCAAGCAATTTGTTATGTCAGAAATGATCAACCACTTGTTTGCATTGGATGGCATGGTTGGGAAATGCTAGACCATTCCCTGTAGTTCAAGACCTAGACTCCTAGAGAGACCATAAGGTCAATGGATATGGATTTTGATTCTGTTGTTTCAGTTATTAATGTTATTGATTTCATGACTGCTTTTTCCATGGTGGAGACATCCATTGGCTGGTCTCGTGGAGGGTGAGTTGAGGGAAGTCATCAAGCATTGTAGATTAAACATTAGGAACTGGTGTATTGAAAATCGTCATTTTTTGCGGGACAAAAAACAGCCATTCATCTTTGTTTTTGTAGTACAGAAGGAGCTCCAAGGTATTTTACTTACCATAAGCAATCACTGAAACTAAGATAGTTCGGTTCTTAAAAACTAAAACTCCTAACAGAAACATTTTTACTAAAACAAATAATATCAGTTGTTCTTTTCCGTTTCATTTCAACAGGAAGGGGGGTCAGCATAAGAACCCAAAGTACATGATTGTCTGGCTCATAGGACAAACTATGATGAGGACAGTCCAAAATTTTTTTATTGCACACAGCAGTAAGGATACATGTGATTTTTACCATATGAAAAATATGAATACAAAAATGGAAAATTAGATTTTGTTTAAAAAGAAAGGTTTCAATTTAACTAGTGAATGGCGAACCATGCAAATAGAACATTATACCAATTAAAAATATGTAATATCATTTAAATGAATCCTTCTTTATTCATTCTGCCAATCTATTATTATTGTCCTTACACATTTTGTGCATGCATCAATTTAGAAAATGCATATGAAAACTTATACTCCTACCTATAATTGTATTTTTCATGGAAGGATTGGAAACAAACATTATTTTGAGTTTTAGAATAAGGATTTATTCACCTTAGTTTACTTATCAGATGACAAAGAGCCACTTATTTTTGACTACCAGTAGATAATTTATCATCCATTGGACTGATTTTTGTCTGCAAGCTCACCAGTTCAAGTGTACCACAGTGCATAGTGGCATGTTCCTACTTGTCAAATACATGCAAAAATCAAAGTGATTAGAAAATAACTAGCATGAAGGAATTTCACAATGGAAAGGAGAGTGTGGTGTTTGTCTGCTCTTTGTTCAAAGTTTTTGAATGATTTTAAAAATTCATACATAGATTTCTGGTATATTACAAATCTCAATAACCAGCATTAATTATTGGAACTAAGTTCACCAGGTATTTTTGTTGAGTGTCAATATACATTGGGGATATTATGATTCTATGTCATTTATCAGTAATTTCAATATTAATTTTGTTACTTAGTCTCTACAAAATAATGTAAAAAAGCAGTTAAAATATACTCATTTTGTCTGAGAAACAATTTTAACTGATTTTTACTTAAAAAAATTTAAATGTGCATGTCTCAAATAGTAAGTAATCAACCTGCTATTATAATTAGGTATGGTATATGGTGATTTGACCCTGGTACATTGACAATTGGCCATTACTTTTATTAAGTGTATCCAGATGCATAAAAAATTATCTTTGATAGTAGAAGCTAGTGCTGTTTGCCAGACAAAAACTTGTCAAGGGCCTGACCCTATCCTATTTGATACAAATCATAAAAGTGATAAAGTCACACAACATTAATAATAATTTCTGGTTACAAAGCATCTCAAGTGGCCAACTGGATTGCCAAGCAATACCAATTCTTCTGAAGACATCACTACAAAAACCATGTGCACCCATCTTTCTAACCCTTTCCATTTTAAAACTTCTTCTTTAAGTTAATAATTTAGCTAAGTTAACAAAAACTAATAGATTTATTTTGAACATCTATTTATATCCTGTATCATATGTTCATTTCTGTTTCCACCACTAGAATTTTGCTTGGTGGAACCATATTCAGTCATCTTCTCACCATTACTACCACATTTTCTGTTGATGCTACCACTATTATTATTCATAAAGGGCACAGAGGGGGCTACCCAGTCTGTAGGTGGACTTTGGCTGTAACTATAGAGTTTTGGCATATGTCACATTGGGACTAGTAGTAGCATACAAATGAAGTCCTCTAGTTTTTGAGTTATGAATTTGTACCCAAAAAGCGTGGTGTTTTAGGTTCCGAATTGCATGTCAATGTGAGAATTCTTGATATTTGCCATTTCTTGGTCTTTCTCCACAGTTTTTTCAACATATTATTTTTCTGTTTCTCCTTGGGTTATTGGCTGCCTCTAGTAAGGTACTTAATCCCAACAATACCCCCTGAAACAGTATGAATCTACTGGATTGATTGTGTATAGGAAATTTGTACTTTACTAGGGCTCTCTATGGGAGTATTGCCTTGGTAATAGTATACAACATGGTTCGTGACAAAAATCCATAGGTACAGCCTAAAGTCCCTTAATTTCCCCCAATTTGCAATTTTTCAGTCAAAAATTGACCAATTTGGGTAGTTGGCATAGTTTTAAAAATCCAATGTACCACTTTACAAGACTAGTGCATTGGATTGGGTACCACTCTCCATCTCGAAGCTCAAAACTTCAACTTGAGCAGGTTCTGCCTATGGATATTTTACTTTGCCTGACAAGAACGATAGCCTTCTCTATCATCTTCATCACTGGTATAGTTGTTATGCTATTTCAATCTTTGACGCCGTTGTTTTTGTAGCTGACAATACCAACGTCTTTTGCTCTTACACCACAATGAAAATATTATGGGGACTGTGAACAAGAAATAGGAGTAGACAAAAAGTCTTCCATGGAGAAATGAGCTAAAAATTTCTACAGTAAAATATTCTGTAGGAGTCATCAAATTTATCATTGAAAATGTCACGGTATGGCACCCACAACAATAATAGTGGTATTGTTTCATGATCAGCATGAACATCACCCATATCTAAAAAGGTAAATTGTCTATATAACCAATCACCATGCATAAGTAGATAGATAGAATGGATGACATTCTTGTTCATTGTAGTTAGCAAAAATATCACCACATTGATACCTTTTCCAATGTGTCCTCCAGCAACTTCTGTACTTTTTAGCATTGGAAGTTTACGTCACCATTTTGTCGCCATCCTTGAATATTGGGATAGCTGGACAGGACCATGGACATTTGGTTCTGTTGAAATGGGAGACAATTTTCTTATTTACCTTATCATATGCCAAACTCTGCCTACACATGTTCTTTGCATTGCCTTTATATTTCCACACATTACCATTGTCATCAGTGCTGGGGTTTGTCACAGAAACTGTCAAGCTTGTGTGAGTCCATGCACAATAAAATGTCACAAAGCTCTGAACCATCAAGCGGCTTTGACTGATGAGTTCCTCCAAATACATGGGGAAAGTTTTTCAAATAAAAAATCATTTTTTGAAGTTGCTGCACCACAACTCAGATGGCATACTGATCAGTTTACACAAGCTGTTGTTCATGTAAGTTACTTGCAGCACCAAGGTGTTTCATGGAAGATTAATCCTAGTGTACTTGCAACAACACAGCTAAGATTGACTTGATGGCTAACTTCCACTCTGTGAAGTAAAAAGTCTATAACTCTTGCAGACCTGCCCTCTCCATTTGATTGCCTTGGAAGCTTGCAATATCCTTAGTTGTTTTATTTGTGCTTTCTTCAATGAACTTTGCATATTTGACATGGTCCTTTTTGAGAAGGGTAGCTTTGTACTGCTGTAGAAAGCCCATGTAGGAATGCACACATGCCTGGCCATACAACTTGTGTTTCTTGCTACACTTATTACTTATGTAGGGGGATACCATACCCATGGTGGTGTTCTCTATCAGGTCCTTGTTTTGGATGAAATAAATTGAAGGTTCATAATGAAGCCTTCAATGCTCTGTATATCCTGTCTTGACTTTCACTTGATCAATCACAGCTGTTGTATTGAATTTTGTGTCTCTTTTACATCATGATTGAATTCAATGTGCCAAAAGCACTACAATGTTAGATCTGAAGTGAAATAGTTGACTGAAAATGAATAGGAAGATATAAATGTAAGATTTACAAAAAGGATTGATATGAAAGAGAAAACAAATTAGATAATTTTTTTGGTTCTAGATTCCCTCAAGGAAGCTGGAGGGAGATGTTACATCCAACCCCAGAGAGCTACCTCCATCCCTGTTGCAAGAAACAAAGAATTACAAGGCAACTTTAAATTATCTTTCCAACTTAGATATTTTATACATATATATGTATTTCTTATCAAAGATGTTATATATAAATAATGGATTAAAATTGTGTTTAAATTGACTCAATCTTTTGCAGTTTAAAAAGCCTACAATCTGCAAAAGAGATTTTTAGCTTTTTATTGAATTTGTGTTGAAGCAATGATTGATTTTGCAAGAAATGTATTCAAATGTTAAATTTTTAGTCTTTTTTGAATGTTGCCAAAAATAATCAATTCATCTTCCCTTCCATGAATTTTACCAATCATGGTGCTGTCTCTATTAAAGAGCTTTTATTTAAACTGATTTCATATCAATGATAAGATATTTTATAAGCTCTGCCAAACGTTATATATAGTAAAATATGCTATAAAAACCATTCCATCAAATATTTTTATAGAGTCAAGTACCAAGAACCCATGTTTATTTTAAGAAATATTGAATTATGTTTAATACATAGATGAATTCCTCAGTTATTATAATACATTAGTCAATATCATTTTAGTACAAAAACATATCCTCTTCCAATATTGTTACAGCTCATGTACATGCTACTCCATTTATGATTTTTGCACCAATTGCATCATTGATGTAACTAGATGGTGCTAGCTGATTCTCATGTTTTGAATTGAATATGTTGAAAATTTGTCAAAGCTTGTTCTAATACTAAGTACTTAGGGAACTTATACCACAAACATTATAAATTCCCAAATTATGTCATAAAATTGAAGTATGATATTAGATATTTGAAAAATCACACAGAGAAGTTTTTTATGTATCAATTCTAAATAGAGAAGCTCAAACATTCAGTTTGTGATAAAAATGGTACTAAAAATTACTGCTTGCTTGCTACTAAAATAATAACTCAGGGCCCTTATGACTACAAGGGTACAAACATAATATAAATAAAGACCAATGTTGGATAATTACAAATTTCAATGGTTTCCCTTACAATATGGCTTTCAAATTAGAGCATTTACCATTAAGATTTTTTTTATTTGATTTTTATGCATATATCTATTTGATTAAAATCTTTCAAAGTACAGTACTCTGATTTCCCAGTTTCTTAAATGAGTCAAACCATATTGCTAGCCTTTGATTGTTAATAATTTCATGTTTGTGGGGTTGGAAACCTAGAAACTTTTTGTTATTGAGTACAAGATCAGCCAATATCAAATGACTTGTGAAACAATATGATATCAGCACTTGTTTGAATCTGGGGCACATGGTATTGAAACCTTAAGTTGGGACAAAAGCACATAAATGTGTTGTTCTAATGTAGACTCTAAATTGATATTTCATTAGTTTTCATGAGTTGCCTATTTGCTCCCTAGCTCCCTCAAAAGTTTTGAGAAGGCAACTATTTTTTAGTGTGATTATATCTAGCATTTGAGATTAAACCCTCAATCAATTTTTTTAATCCAAGAAGATCAAATTATATATAGGAATCAATTGCATTTATGTTTCATCCCACTTTTGGACAACCACCCAAGTAAACCCTGGCATCTTTGACTCTTCATATCTTCAAATTTATCCTACAAATTTCAAATCCCTTGAAGAAAAGAATGGCCAGTATTTTATGTGTGGCAAAAGTTATCCCTCATATCTAGGTAGACATTTCAACTTTTATGTTGAATTACTTTGAAGTGTCCCACATTTGAACAATTGCTGGTACTTTTCACTAGAAATCTTTCCACCCTTGTTTCTATGCTGAGAACTGTGACAGACCTAAATAGAACAACAGTAATGTTTTAGTATTTAAGTAATAGGTAGTCCCTAAGACTAAACCACAAAACTACTAACGAAGGGACCCGACGTGACTGAGAACCATTGGCATGCAGACCTAAATAATAATATGATGATGTATGGTACCATAGTAAGTCCCTAAGACAATTCCGAGACCCCCCGACCGACTGTTCTCTGAAAGGATCTCTGTTGCCCAGTCTTGCAGCTGCAATACAAAATGCGATCCGAACTCTAGATTTCAATGGAGCAACAGGGAGCAACTCATCCTCCGGTCATTTTATGACGTAAAAATGTAGCACAGGCTTTTCTTGAAACGATTATTTCTTGGGCTGATAGGAGAAACGACAGCTTCCTTGAAGTCATGAAGCAGCTTGACACTAATTTGCCCAGAAAAAGAAAGGCTTGATTCAAGAAAAACAGAGTAAAATTATGAAAACCACTTGGGACAATCGGGGAAAAGACAGAAACTATGCAGAAACTATGACGCCACGACAGGCTTGAAAGCAGAAGATTGAGGCAATGTATAACCGCAGAATGATTTCGTAGAAGATGAAAGAGCCGGAAAGATTGCAAAAAGCCTCTCGCAATACTGGAAAAACTGGCAAAATAATGTGAGTCGAATCTACCCAAACCAGAGCCAAACCTGGCAAACTCAATGAAAACAGTGCTGAATTTGCGAATTTCAGTGTTGACCTCACCACGTCTCCCCACATCTGATGACATTCGTCAATCCACATCATTGAAAGAGACAATTTTTCCCGAAAATGACAGATAATGACCACTCTGGAGTCGCTGGCATTGAAAGAGGCATTGATGTTGACCTGCCCTCGAGTTCAATATTTCGTCACTTTTTCAATTTCATATTGTGTCCTATTGCTAGCTTGACATGGAGGTTCTCATCATGGTTCTCATACTTGTAGTACAAATAGAGCGTAGAAATGCCATTCCAAGCAATGCTTCGCTTCTGCTTCGCTTGCCAAGATAGAGTTGCCAAGAAAAACTAAGACAATCAAGTACAATATTGTAGTAAGCGTAATGTAAATTCGTTCTTAGCATGCAACAGCATTCAACACTGATTCGCAACACGTAATTTTCAACATTCACGTTTGTTATCAACTGGTGTCACTTTTTCCTAGAGGTAGTTTTTCCTCCTTGCTGCATCTAAAGTCACGGAAGAGCACGGAAGGTGGATAGAGATGACGACACCGCGTCCTCATTGACAAACAATACTACAATACCATATGGTACCATACACTTCTTATCTCTTCTTCTTCTTATTTTTTGGCAAAGCAAGGCTCTATCGTACTAAGTATTATTGTACTACCTACCCATGCAACAACAAGCAACTGTTCAAAAACTAACTCGTTGCTAATCTCAGCCTTAATAATCTCGATCGAGCTCACATAAAATTACTTTCACACAAAAACAAACAAGGCTCCGACACTGCTTTTTACTAACTTCTTTTCCCAATCAAGCCAAACATGACATTCCAATCAGGACACGACCTCCTTGTTGACTTTCCAACAACTCGCCGCCAATGTCCTTCCTCCACACCAAAAGTAGAACTCCAGAACCACAAGCCCCCAATGGCCAACCGCAAAAAAGTAACCTTTGCTCCAAAATGCACCCTCACAGTCTACGAGGCCCCCGCCCAAGACCCCAAAAAGCTGTATTACAACTCCCACGATCGAAAAGAATTCAAACGCCAACGAAAAATCGACGCCCACGCTCTGAGGGAGATTAAAGAATCCTCGCCCAATGAGTTTTACACCCAATGTTGGAGCACATGTAAATGTGCTCCGAGAGCAGAATGTTCTGGCAGCTACAATT
>JALLOT010001655.1:0-14452 GCA_036939595.1 Thalassiosira livingstoniorum | reverse complement strand
CTGTGCAGCTCCATCCCACTACCAGTGTTATCAATTTTACATCCCTATAATATGTAGTTATTGAATCCCAAATTTAGCCCAATTTTCTACCAACCATTGCTCCATGCCAACCCGGACCCAAATTGATGATATTGTAGACATGGCAGGCGATTTGGTAATTGAAATCAAAAAGGTTACAAATCAGCAAAATATCTGGAGTGAAGGTAGACACAACAAGTCCCTTGCTGAACCCACCAGCACAAGTATCTAAGGTTCTGAAGTATTGAAAAACTAAAGGAGCTATTAAAGACAATACTTGTCATCATCAGTGAAGCCAATTATGAGAAAACAGAGGAACAAACAACCACTTCCATCAATACAAGAGCACCATATGCGCATAAAGCCAATCCCAGTACACATCTGCATCACATACAATCTAGCACTCCTGACATCATCCCCCAAGTCAAAATTACTACTCCCAGGTTTTTGGAAATTCCCAAGAAGGAGAATAACAATCAGCTTCCCCAAATTTATCACCAAGACTTGACACTCCTCAAAATCATGCCCTCCTAACTGATTTGCCATAATTTTTTTTCTCAACGTTCTATCCATCATGCTACCAATCAAGTCTGGGGTGATTATGATAACTCTTTTGTGCCCGATAAGTTAAAAGCTCCCCCATGGGCAAATCTTGGCTTGGAATACTTTATGAGAGCTAGATTTGTCTACCCTATGAGTGGGGAAATAATTTCAAATTATCAAAAATTAGTAATGGACCCAGTTATCAGAGAAATTTGGACAAAAGCTTTTGCCAAAGAATTGGGCCCCTGATTCAAGGGGATGTACTTGCAGGCACCCCAGGCACAGACACTTTCTTTTTTATGACTCATGATGAAATCACCACCGTCACTGCACTATCACATATTTTTGAGTGGTTATTGATTATTGAACCCAAAATTAAGATTCCAACTCTGTGAGAATCAAAGTTCAGGGTAATCTCATCAGCTACCCTGGCCTGGAGAATTAACAATTCAAATTTCTGATGTCGTGACAAGCAAAATTCTTTGGAACACTGTACCTGTACTGATTAGGAATAATGCAAAGCATTATACAGAAGCAGATGTTAAAAATTTACTTTGAAAAACCTCTCAGTTTTTAATATCCTAAAACCTCCATTATTTATATCATCCCTGAACACTTCATTCAACAGTACAACCTATGCACCAAAGTCAAAAACAGTTTTTGTACACAGAAATCTTCTGTAGATGCTACAGATTACCTCAGGCCAACATTTTTCCCAAAAAACTCTTGAAACAGAGACTTGGAAAGTATGGATATTTGGGTTTGTCACACACTCAGTTTGTAGTGTTACATCCACCAACCTGTCCAATTTACCTTAATTGTTGATAAATTTGGTACCAAGTATGTGGGAGAGCAACACACTTAACAATGAGAGAGGTAATGCAAGGGGAGTACAAAATCAAGGTGGACATTTCAGGTAGTTTATACTATGATATAAAATTATAAAAGGGACTACACAAACTACATACTTGACATTTCAATTCATGGCTACATTAAAAAGCAATTAGCCAAATACAAATACATGTCTTCCCTCAATCCACAGAACTCTCTGTTCTCTTGCCAACCCAAAAAGTATGTAAAAGAAGCAGAGGAAACTGCTCCCCCTGATTAAATTCCCCCAGTTGATAAGAAGGGATACATATGCATCCAGCAAGTTGTTGGAAGCATCTTGTACTGCTCATATTACCTAGAGTTGGTTTTTACCTGGTAAGTACTGGATAATTTACCAATTTACCTGTTCCCCAGGTATTCCAGGTAAACAGTTAAGACACAGGTGGGTAAATTTGCACAGAAAGTAAATATTTCAACCAGATAATTCTTCATTTGCTCATAGATTTGAATTATTTTTTGGTTGGTTGCCATGTGTCATGTGATGTACACATGATTGCACAGTCCAACAACCATCTCCCATTGCTCATCCCCCATCCACACCTCCAACCAGAACCAGAAAAAAGGCCCAACATAGCATAACTCATGCCACCATGCCAATTGCCCATTCTGACTTTCTGCTGGTCACCCTGCAACTAGTAGGTCTTTTGTTGTTGTTCCAGCCACATTCCCTCATCTACACTGGAAATGCAAACAAACAATGGCAAATGTATTATGTGATGCAGTTAAAATGCTGGTTGTTGTGCCAGGTAATTGCTAGCATTCATAACAATGTGAGTTTCATTTTTTCAAATGAAAAATGACTTTTTATTACTGTTACTGTCTCACATGTGGCAGTAACAGTGATGAAAGTCATCATGTTGTCCTGATATTGTGTTGCAACCAATATTGCTGCAAAAAATGACACAAGAAAACAACAATTGTAAAATTTCAAAACCACAAATTTTTACCTTTGTCCTTTCTCTCTCACTCACTCCACTTGCACATTTTTCTCTGCTCTTTCACCTCATCACAAATGATTGTTGTCATCTCCATCTTCCTTCAGCCAAAATCATACATTACATTTAGTAATTTCTTAAAACAATGAATAAGATTTTTCAGCCAGCTTTTTCTTGTGAAATCTGGCTACTAGTAGTACTTAGTTAGCAGGTGAGTTCTATTAGAAGGGGTGTCCTTATGTGTTCGCCAGCATTGTAACTGTGGTATCAATAGGCCTTCCTGACAGTGACAGGCACATAAACCTAAGTAGATCTGGTATTAAACTGTTATGTAGTCCTTCTCATGGACATCATAAAAATTTACTAGAAAATTTTTCTCACTAAAATCCCATTTTTTGGTGTATTTGGCAATTAAAATTTGTGTGGGATGTATTTTATTCCTGGTATGGAATATACCAGATTCTACATAGGGGACACCCCTCCGTTATTTAATTTTTTTTGGCTGAATTCCAACACTCCCATTGCAGCAATGCCATCTCCTGACCAAAGGAAAGGACATTTGCAACTGTCATTGCAAAAAAATGTTTTTGACAGAGCTAGTTCTATCTACAGTGCTGTACTACTTCATTTGCCATCATTTTACTAGTAAAATGAGAGCAAAAATCATTTCTTTTTAAATATTGTTCGTGGATCAATGATTAACCCCCTTTTTGATCCCCATGGCAATCTCCAATGTACCGGTGTTTTTAATTGAATGCAAAGTTTGATTTCAAATTTCCTCTCAGAGATCAGAATGATATGTAAAATTTTTGAACTTTCACAATCATGAATCAATTGTTGCTTTTTATGAGCAGAAAGGTGAATCAAAGGGGGAAAAAGTAACCTTTCACAAGAAAGGGGAGACTGACAGTGGTTTAGAAAATGTGGAATAGAATTATGTATGATTTCAAAGCTAGGAGGGGTTGTCAAGAATATCATATCAATTATTTGTTATGTATTATAGACATAGAGTAATTCTGATGATGATATTATCCATTGACTACAATTGATTTCAATATTACTCTTATCATATTTTGTGCAAGGTTGTGTGTTTTCTTCAGTACTCAGTACTTTTGTAGAAAAATTACAATGTTGCAAAAACATGAACAGAATCATCTCCTAAATGCTTCATCACTCACAATTATTTTCTTTAATTGTGGAAGCACTCATTGACAATGAAAAGGGGTGTGTGCTGATTATTAGTCTGTTGTGCATCACCTTGAATATAACTTTAAAACAATGTCAAAATGCACTTTAAATATATTATTTACCTGTGTTGGGTAAACTTATCCATGGGTAAACTCATGTTCCCCCATGCTGGGTCTTAATGATGGGTGCATCATTTTTTACTCATTAATTTATCCATTTTCTGGGTAAATACCCAAGTAAATGGGAACTTACATTTTGCCTGGGCCTTGATTGGGATAAGATTAAATAATGTAAAACACAACTCTAGCATGTCACTGATCACAATTACAAGCCAACAGATAAAATCAACAGAATTTGCTGTCTCCACAGCCGATCAGCTCCTGGACTATCTGGCCTCCTACCCTTTTGATATAATTTTCTATGTTGCAAGAAGCATGATTCTGAATGTGCACAGTGATGCCTCTTACCTGGTTGATGACAAGGCATGGATCTGGACCACATGAAACTTCTTCCTTGGTTGGCTTCTGCATGACTGTCAATCCATTTGACTCAGTGGATCTATTCACACTTTGTGCACCTTCTTAAAATTTGCGGTTGCATCTCCAGCAGAAGCTGAACTATGCTCAAGTAAATTAAAGTGATATGGTTATTCTGGAGGAACATGATGGGCATCCCCATCCTCCTACTCCAGTTCATTGTGACAACGCAACTACTTCTAGTGTTGAAAATATCTCTGCAAAATGCCAGTAATCCAGGACCACTTCAACATCAAACAAAACTCTGGTTTAGAAGTCTTGGCTGATTACTACAGCAAGCAGAATGGCAAAGTTTAGATAGCCCCAAGGTAGGCGGTAGGCTTTCAACACACCCTAATTGAATCTTGCATTCAAGGAAGGTACACAGGTGAATTAGGCATATATGCATAGAAAGGTCTTGCCCTCTGAAGAGCAAACTGGAAAAAGACTTGCTGTAGTAATCAGCCAAGACTTCTCAACCAAGCAAACAGATCACTTTTGGGTATTGAGTCACACAGCCACATTGTCACTTATGTAGTCACCTTCCCATGAGTTTTTGGGCTGCCAAGCCAGTCTGTAGTTGCTCAGTTGAAAACTACCGTATTAGATAAATTTTGCCCTTGAGACCATGTGCTGCACCCAGCTGTACATACTACAATGTAGAAACCTAACTCTCACAATAATTATTTACAATGCTTAGTTTGAACACAGTAGTGCAATGTCACATGTTCAAAACTTTACACTAAAATGAAAAATCAAAAGGGTCCAAAGAAGAATCCATGACTAAACACATGTACAGACTAATGAAAATCATTTTTTCACCATAATCTCAAAAGGATTTTGAAATTCATCTAACATATACAAGCAAATAAAGCAATCCTAAACCTTCGCACTGTTGAAACAATAAAAAGCGAATATATTGAAACTAATACTTAATTTTTGTCAAAGCTATGAATATTGACAATTAGATTTAATTTCCCTTACTTGTCATTTTTAATTTTTCTGGAATATTTGCCACCATTGTGGCTTCTGTCACCACCACCACCACCATTGCTACCTCCACCATCATCATCAATTTCAACATCACTACCATTGCAGTTATCATCAGCACAAGAAAACTTGATTACCTTGATGAAGATTCTAATACCAGTGCCTCATTCTTATTTGTCTTAGATATCTTTGAGCTGTTTGTCAGTACATTATGAGACATCTAAATCTTACTCAAATAAATTTTATTCATTCTTGAACTGAGCTTTAAAAATCAATCACAAACACAATTATTGTTGGCTCTTGCTTCTTGATGTTGTCTTACATCTCTTTTTTATATGATTTTAAGCAATATTTTGTAAGTCTAATTCTAATTGTTACTAATCATTTTGAAATGTGCTGGAACGTGAAAGATTACTTGTTGATAAATGATACTTATTTACTGTTTCAGTTGTTGTTTCAAACACATAATTTACTAATCAATCTATTTGGAGAAATCTGTTAAACCATACATGAAATATATGCATTGATAGTTTTCTTATGCCTTCTTTCAAGCTGAACAAAAATAATAAAAGAATGGGGATCACAGTATTTGTATATAATTTATATCTGATTATAGAGCCTACAGATTAAATAAAAGTACTCAACTATAAACTTTAAGAATACATAAAAATACCCAGAAAGAAAAAGTACCTATGGAACACTACAAAAACAAGAAGACATAAACTAGAAACCCAGAAACAAAAGAAATCTGTATTTGATGTATTTATCAGTCAAATGCATAAATTTTGGCTTTAGCAGTGAATATTGGTTCAATTGATATATTATCATGCTTAAAATTTGGCAATGTCTCTAAGAGCACCATCTTCTTCATGGTAAAGATGAATTTGACTTTTTGGTGATGATTGTAGTCATAACCCTAAGTACCTCATCCTTCATATTATATTGTCTGTAAGATATCTTTGAATGATGCTGTTGTGGAAATAATTATATTATAAGTACCTTGCTTTAGAACCCACAAAGTAATCTTCATGGATCTGCACATAAAACCACAGAATGATCCACAGAAGAACTCATGAATAAAGACATAAATACACAAAAATAATCTTGTTGTGAAAGAATATCAAACAGATCCTTACATTGATATACCAAATGTATACTAGAATTGAAATAGTCTTCAAGTCAAACACCATCTAATCAATCAAATATAGAACATAATGACACCAGTATCTACTTGATCCATAAAATCAATAATTATAATGGCAATTGTTTTATACTCTTCAGTTGCCAATTTTAGATGTCTCTACAATATTTTTC
Organism: Thalassiosira livingstoniorum; assembly: GCA_036939595.1. Taxonomy (NCBI): domain Eukaryota; phylum Bacillariophyta; class Thalassiosirophyceae; order Thalassiosirales; family Thalassiosiraceae; genus Thalassiosira; species Thalassiosira livingstoniorum. The sequence continues at coordinate 8,058 of JALLOT010001655.1, read as the reverse complement.
ACCAAAGTGGCTGCTGACATCACCACTATCATCACCATATCATTATCATAATCATCATCAATTTCAACATCACAATCATCATAGTCATTGTCATCTTCAAATTTGATTCACTTGTACAATATTCTAATACTAGCATCTGCCTTTGCCCTCTTAGACATCTTTGAGTTATTTATCAATATGTTCTGATTGTGAAAGGTCTAAGAAAGCTTGCTTTTGATAGAGTGATTTAATTTCATACTTAACCTGAGCTACCAACTTCAACTAAAAAAGTTGTTGTTGGCACTTGCTTCTTCACTTGTCTTGTGTCTGTTTTGTCATTTGATGTTGAACAAGGTTTTATTTGTCATTTTCTGAATGTACTGAAATGAAAGATTTGCATACTTGACTTCTTCTAAGAATCTCCTTTTCAAATAGCAGTAGAGCCATGAAGAAAATTACATTGAAAATTCACATTAATTTTCTCCCAATAATTTGCAAGAGATCAAATATTAAAGATAAAGAGATGAAAGAAAAAGACCTGATTTGACCAACATATGTATTTTTGATATTAGAGTTAGAGATAGAATTTGACTGTTAAAAACAGAAAGAGGTAAATAAGTTTTTGTTTCAGTCCAAAACCAAATGAAAAATAAAATTGGAGTTTGATTTGAGCATTTGTCTAAAATTGTGAATATTACCATGGCCTTTTGAATCTCTAATTTTAAACATGAAAAAGATTTGAAAGATTTTATAATAACTATCCCAAAGTGCAAAATCTCATGAAATATTGGATTCACTAATACTGGGCCTTGTATCTGAGGAGCCACATGGATTATTCTTATGATTGATTTTTTCTTTCCAAATACCAATCATTAGGCTCTTGAATATGATGGATTTGTTGGTAGCAATACCTCTCAGTCATAAAATAAAAAGAAAAGATCCCACATTATGTATGCTTTAATGAAGTCAAATGAACAATATTATTTTCTTCTTATAATCCTCCCAAAGAACAGGCCCTCACTGAGTATGTTCTGAAAAGAAGTCTGTTGTATAGTAATTACACCATATGATCCTTCCAAAGAGCAAATCATCAACATAGAACACATCAAAATAATAAAACATCCAGAGTTTTTACTTGTATGTCATTTTTAGTACAGCAACAATAATAAGATTTTTCACCGGAATTATTTCAAAGTACCTTGTAAGTACTAGACCACAAACAAATCCAAAAGTGCAATTAGTACTAAAGTTTATTTTATTTATGTTGCCTTAGTAAAATTTAGGAAGAATGCTCTCACTTGCCATCCTTGGGGATCAACTAAATGTACTTAATAATTTCTGTTTTGTTATTATTATTTTATGTTGCCTTATCAATTTTAGCCCTTGAGAATTCAGATTTTCATGTATACAACATAACTCTGTAGGAATCAAAGTGTCCAATAAATGTTATTTTGGAATAGAAGTGTTTTCATTGAATCAGCTTCCAATTTATACAACTGGAAATTCTGCAATATAATGTACTAAATAATCAATACTTAAGTAACCCCTAGATGCTTCATGAATATCATATATGTTTAGGTTTAGTTGAATTCACAAAAAATCTAGAAGTGAAAGATTTTAAAAGAATTTGTTCATGAAACAAAATTGAACCCAAAAAAAAACTATAAAACTACAAAAAAGAACAAATAAACAATCAACCCAAAACTAAAAGGAATCTGAAATTGAGGCATTTGAAAAAAAAATGGATTAAAAAGGTTTGCTTCTTCAGTGACATGTAGGCCCAATTAATTATGTTTCACACTAGCCATTTAGCAAAGTCAACTTTATAATAATCTACTTTATGAAGATGATATCAAATTTCCTTTGGAGATATAGTCACAATCTAAAAGACATTTTTGAATTAAGCTGGTAGCAATTTTTTTAAAGAACAATCATGATAAAAACACTATGAATACTATGAACATCAAAATGTCTCATTTCACAACTCACAAAGAAACTCATGATGGCTTGTCCACAGAAAGGGTCCACAGAAGAAACCATGAACAATCATACACCATTAAGAATCTCAAGCTCAAGAAGAAGATGATATTGATATTCAAATTAGAATACTTGCTTCATCATATCTCTTGTTATATAATATTAATGTTTAGTATCACCCTCTTGCCATTTTTCAATGTCTCTGAAGTGTTTGTCACCAATGTGGCTGCTTCCACTGCCACCACAATCATCACTACTTCCATCAGTATAATCATCAAACTCAAAATAATCATCATTATTATACTCATCATCATGATAATTGGTCATTTTGATGAAGATTCTAATACTAGTACTGGCACCTTATCTTCATTACCCTTTTAGATATTGAGCTATTCATCAGTACATAATGGGAGGTCAAACACTCATATCAAATATACCACAGTTTTTGTTGGTTCTTGCTTCTTCACATCATCTTTATCTTGTGTCTCCTTTGCTATTTGATGTTTGAGCCTTATTTTATTAGTAGATTCAGTTCAAAATGTTCTAGAATGAAATTTTCAAAATTAGTAAACTGCAATATTTCATTTTTCTGTTGTTTTTTCAAACATCATTTTTACTAATGAATACACAATTAAGAAATCTCTATAGAAATTTATCAAATGAGTTTGATAGGTCACATTTTTGAAAAAAAAGAATGAAATATGCTGAGGTGGTTTTCTTCAAGGTGACACCTTGCATAAATATAATGCAAATGTATAATTGGTAAAAATCAGACTTAGTATTTGTTGGTTGTAATTACCAGTTATTCCTCATGATTAACATTCAGAAAGTTGCTTAAAAAAATATCTCCTAGGCCAAAACTCTGCATGGTCACCTTCCCCCAATAAAAGTCTAATTGACACATGTTAGAAAGTTCAAGAGTGATAATAGGGTTGAGTTTTCATACTTTGATACCTTTTTCTGTTTGTCATGAGTCTTGAATGACAGAAAATTGGTTTATCAATAAAATGTATCATGGTACCAAAATTCAAGGCCTATGAAATAAATGTAAATAAAATAGAAACCAACCTGTTTGAGGGAGTAAATTATTTATGATTATGATCTCTATTCCAAACTTGTTTTCAATTCTGATGGTTATAGAATACTTGAATACTTTACTTTTTTTGCTTTGTTATCTGGTGGTTGGGAAGTGACATTGATGGGAAGATTGAAGCTAAACCATGTAGATAGCAAAAAGCTATCCGAATTCAAAAGAATTAACTTGTGGGTCATCATTTTAAGTATATGTTGTCTCATTAATTGTAGTACTTGTAAATATAGATTTCTACATACTACATAACTCTGAAGAAAGCAAAATTATCCAATAATATCATTTTGAAATATTAGTGTTTTTATTTTCAAAGTATCAATTTTAATTTTACAAAAATCAAGATTATGTAATACAATGCACAATTTGCAAAATAATCAAGTAATAAGTAGCCTCATGGAAGAACCCATAAAAATATATATTTAAGAATCTCAAAATTAACCTGATACAAATCTACTGAACTTATTAGACAGTCATAAATCTAAATACTATCAGATCAATCAAATAATGTAGAATAATGGCAATAGAATCTACTTGCTCTGCCTAATCTCTTGTTAAAATTGCACTTCAATTTAATATATCCCACTGCCAATATTCAAGGTTAATGGAACATTTGCCATCAATGTGGCTGCCACCACCATCACCACTACCATCACTATCTCAATCATCATCATCAGCAGCAGCAGCAGCAGCAGCAGCACCTTCATCATCACCACAGATCACCACCATTGTCTTGAAATTTGATTACCTCTTTGAAAATTCTAATACTAATACTAGCACCTTATCTTTACCTTTACTCTCTATTAAATTTTTGATCTATTTTCCAGTACATTATGGGAGGTCTAAAGCCTAATTTTAAAAGTTTCATGCCAATTTCATGCTAAACATGAGCTGCCAATTCCAACTGCAATCACAATTATTGATGGCACTCATTTCCTAAAATTATTTTTTTTCTTTTGAAATTTAATATTGAGCAATATTTTATTTGGAAATTTATAATGAAACATTGAAAATTAGTAAAATTCTGTTTCATTTTTCTGTTGTTGTTTCAAATATGCCGTTTACTAATTAATGCACAATCAAGAAACTCTCTATTGATTTACCAGTGTTGTTTGATTGGCCACTTTTTTGTGAAAAATATTGAATGAAATATGCATAATTGGATTCTTCAAGTTGACTCCTTCCGTAAATGCAATGAAAATGTAAAATTGGTAAATATCAGACTGATTACTTGTTGGTTGTAAGTACTAGTTATAATGCTCATAAGTAACATCTAGAAAGCTGCTTGGGAAAAAGCTCCAAAATATCTCTTAGTTGCTTAGACCAAAACTACCTGTATGGTCACCCTCCAGACAAAAGGGCCCATTATCACATATCAGGAAATTCAAGAGTGATGATAAGGTTGAATTTTTCATTTTAATGTTTTTATGTTTGACATGAGCTGGAATTACAGAAAATTGGCTTTCTCAGTAAAATTAAATATGATAATAATGTGATCCCAGAATGCAATGCCTGTGAAATGAATATTCATATTACAAAAACTGATCTTTTTGAGGCATCAAATTAGTTTTGAGCTGTGTTGGGGCTTACATAGATCAGATGGTTGAGCACATTTCATCCATATTGGAGATGGTGGGTTCAAACACACAGGCGGAGGTTTCTCATGGGAGTTTTCTCATGCTTTTTACCTTAGAAATTTATTCAAGGCTGTTCAAGAAGTTTCAATCCATTCATTCAATGAATGCTTTATCAGGTGATTGGTGCTGAATATGTCCTGGACCAAAAATATGTTGTACTACTCCTACTGACTGACACTTTGAGCATGATCTAGGTGTGACTTGCCTTTGAACTAAACAAGTTGGATGTGCTATGCTGTTGACAAGTTGATCACACTCAACAATGTTTGACCTTTTCTTATAATACCAAGCAAGACAAAAAGGAAATTTACAAAAGAAACATTTTTACCTTGATTTGTAAGAAAAAAATAGAAATATCCAATTCATTCAGAACTGCTGTTAAGTTTGGGGCTTGCATGTATTTAGATCTAATTATTGTACACATTAAGGCTTTTACCATACAATCATTTCCCCTTACCTAACCAACTGCTCTTTTGGTACCCTTTTTAGTAAAAGCAAATAAAAACACCACTGAATGGTATGTATGATGCTAAAATTTATACTCTTATATTATTTTTTTGGATTTTTACTGGATCTTTGTGTGGGTTTTGGTGCAAGTAGGGTCAGTTTATGGTTTGAGCTCTCTCTTTAATAGTGTTATAACAAATAGCACAAAAATTTGATAGCTGTATCCAATAACTTGGTTTCTTTTACCAGTTTGGAATGGAGTTTTTGGTACCATTTTCATGTGATCAGTGCTCAAGAACAAACTGATGTCACTTCAAACACTATGAAACTTCATAGCTATGTGCCAATTGTTAATTCCAAACTGATTTTTTTTGCTGTTTTTGTTTTATGATTTTTCATTTTCACTTGTATTTTGGGACAATTTTTGTGTAGGTGCAGGGTGTGTGTTTTTGTTGTTTTCTATGAATATTTTTTGACATTTTTGGAAAAGTTACTAATATATTCTCCAAACAAATATCTCACACAATGACACATTGCAGTAAAGATTCAAACTATTTTTCATGATAAGTACAGGGCACCTGAATGTGTAGCTACTAAATTTATAAATTATTTTCAGTTCATTTTTGTTACAACAAGTTTGTTTTTTACTAGCAATCAAAAGGGTCATGAATTGACATCTCTAACAGTTTCAAAATCAAAGAAGGACTAGAATTTCAGCTTCAGCACAAAAATCATATTATTTGCTTCAATCTTAATTTCAACTTCAACTCAAGCCAGAACACAATCCAATTCAAAATTAAAAAAATAATGCAAAAAATGACAAAACACCAAAAACCAAGAACACAATAAAATTTACACACAATAATCATCACATTTCAAATATCAATTATAATATTTGGCTGACACAAAATTCAAACACAAAAGAGAACATTACATCCACATAAAACCCAACACTTCAGTCACACCAAAATTATGGAAAAAGGAGGTATCTCTCCTTAAACAGAAGATGGAGGTTTCTTTCTTGGAACATCAAAAAGGTTAGTAGTGCCAATCCATAAGAAATACCTAAATCAACCATAAATAAGTAGCTAAGTAGTCAAACACTTCAAACCATCATCACAGTATAAATAGAAGTAGTTCCTACAATATGTAAATGCATGTGTTTAGAAGATATTTCTGCCACTGAAAAGATGATAGCAAAGGATATGTCTTTCACAGTGTAAATGAAATGTGATGTAATTTCAGAAAATCAATTCGTAATGGATCTCAAAACAAATAATGAAGTGATTTTAATTTCCAAGAATGGGGACCACTCACTAAAAAGTATATTGTAAATGGTTCCTGTTTTTCAAAAAGTGATAAAAATAACTGATTCACAAGCAAAATCATGAGGGGGTCAAACATTATTGACAAATGCTACTTATCTACTTAGTTACAAAATAAATACATTTCACCTTTTGCAAGCAAGTGCTCTGCAACCCCTGAAACAAACAGCAGAAATAATTCTACTGCAACAACTTTCATTTCTTCTTATATTGTTGTCATGTGGACTTGTTAATGAAGAATCCTTGAGCCACTCACTGTGTACAATAATAGAGCTTGTTGTCAGGACAACATATGCGTAAGAATCCAATTATGTGTTGTGTTGTGTTGTTTGTTGTTTGTTGTTTGTTGTTTGTTGTTTGTTGTTTGTTGTTTGCTGTTTGCTGTTTGTTATGTGTTTTGTTTGAGACTGTTGTTTGGTGACTTTTATGGTTTGTGGTGCATGATGGGATAGAAACTGGAGGATGGAAGAAAATCAACAAGGAAGATTTTTCTGCACACAAACTTTCATGCATGGTCTCCAAATTATGAATTGAAAACACTCCATTGAAACAGTGAACCAGACAAAACAAAGAGTTTGTAGTCTGAATCTCCCATTTCTCTTAATAATAGTTGCTGGTAAGTGGATTTATTGCCTCATGAACTTGAAGGCATTCCTTGTCAATGCATTCCAAAAAGAGATTGGACTAAAAATTGAGTGCTTATTTCTCATGTGACAAAAATGGTTCCCCTTCAACTTCAAAATATAGTTCACAAACAAAGAAAAAGAAATGAAAAACCCCACAGTGATATCATATTGTTTAGTAAATAATGTGCACAGTGATGAGCATTTTTTGGTCTTTTGTCACACTTCTCCTTCTTGTTTTGAGGAACAATCTTTGTTGGCTTGCTGCCAAATTTGTCGATCCTATTTTGTGACACAATCCAATCCTGGTATGAATGTTTGATAGTGTTATGTCTTGAAATCACATCAGAAGTAAAACAATGAAAAAATGCAACAAAAAAGATGTCTTTTTTAAAAACATTGATCCCCCAGAGCTAGTACCAATGCATTTGATATCACTGTCAGGCTCATATTTGATGTGTTACTAGAGTCATTGGCTTCTTGCTCATTCCAAGCTTGGCAGGTTGAAATTGCTCCAATTTTTTCATCACATCCATGCACTCTAAGTGCACATGTTCACAATTTCTAAGGGCTTGTCATTTGTTAATATGTCTCTGTTTGTTCACGACACAAAAATACTGTCATGGGACACTTTGGGTTTCTTTACAAACAATAACTTCCACACACAATCAGAAAGAGACAAAATTTCTGGCTTGATTTTCAATTATTGGATACCAGTTGGCTGTTGCTAGACTTTATGGCTTGCAATGAGTCCATGAAGAAAAATTATAATGGAACAGATAACATAATTATTAGCACTTGAGTAATACTCTGCTGCTACTGTAGATTTCAAGACTTCAATTATGTGTCTCAAAAATACAGATCTGGTTATCAAGAACATGACTGCTACAAAAAATAATATATTCCTCCAATTGACACTGTATGTAACCACACTACTGACTGGAGAGAGTTTTCCAGTCACACCTTTCTGGTTGGGAACTTGT
>JALLOT010001654.1:0-14466 GCA_036939595.1 Thalassiosira livingstoniorum | reverse complement strand
GTTAGCTAGTACCATGACCTTGTTCTTGGGCTCTGACAGTCCTAAGTAATCCCTTGAAGGAAACCTGAGTAATAGAGACAACAGCAGGCAGCCCCACGTGAGGCGCCGCATCGTCGACCAATAATTACGGCAGCCCCATCGAGAGTGCGCCCCCATCGACGGCAACCATGACGGACGTCCCGACAACAAAAGAATTGGAGGAGCTGATTGGCGTCCTCCCCGTGATGAACCCTCCCACATATGAAAAACTACAGGAGACAATAAAACAGCTGCTCAAGGCAGCGAGAAAAGTGCCGTCTCGACAATCGGCATGAATGGGACACGCTGGGTTAATTCTCAAACCAGCGATTTATAGCCTCAACGAACCCATTGCGTGGGTTGATCCCATTGACCCTGGAGACTCGCCACAATATCCAAGGCATAGAAACAATCCCCTCTCGGAGCAGGAACGGCAGGAGATTAAAGACCGGTTTGAGGCGCAGAAAAGAATCTACCAGCGGTTCAGTAATTTCAAGACGGCCATCTACAACCGACTCGATGAAGCAGTCCCCGATGCATACAAGACGGGCACCGTCATCGGCCAAAGTGGGTGGAATGTAAACATGTCGGTGCAGGACATCCTCAGCAGCCTCGAGGATCCGTGGTGTCTCCCGTCCGAACAGGACGTGTGGAATATGGATTTAAAAATGAAACAACCATACAACCCACAGGAGCCAATCGAAATGCTATTGCAAAGAATTGAAGAATGCCAAGTTGTTGCAATCGCAGCCAGCAACCCATACAGCCTCAAGCAACTCATCAACACAGCCATTGTCCTCATCGAAAACACCGGACTCTACGCTTCGGAGTTGGCAAAATGGAGAGAAAAATCAGTAGCAGATCAAAACAATTGGTTTGTATTGAGGGAGCACTTCACAAAGGCCTATCTAAATATGGTGAAGTGTGGAAAGATGACGACGAAAGGAGCTGGATATCAGTCGGCATTTAGCATGGAGACGGGTCTCCCCACGAATGAAACAAATTATGACACCGATGATGATAGTATTGCCTCCATCAAGGAAGGATTCGCAGCACTCCTCACTCAGAACAGAGAAGATAGCACGCACCTTCGGCAGCTTACGGAGGTCACCACAAACATGCAACAACAGTTGGCCCAGACGCAACAACAACTTGCGGCTATGCAACATTCTGCTTTTCTGGCGCAGACTACACCCCCGGCACCAGCACCAGCGCCATACATGGCGCCACCTCCAGTGAATGCACCGTACCAACCTCCGACCCCGCCAACCCAGATGCAATACCAACCACCTCAGAACACATCCTACCAAACAGGGCAGTACAACACCCCTTACAATCCCAACTATGGACGTGGATATGGACGTGCACGTGGCACAAGGGGGGGACGTGGAAGAAACTCCTACCAGTCATATGGAAACGAGGGTGGACGTTCCTTTTATGCATCAGGCAGGGGGCAGCAATGGCAAGGCGGTGGACGTGGATACCGCCAACGTGGACCACAGCCCACACATACAAACCCCGTCAAACGGTATGAAAATTGGAATTACTGTTGGTCATGGGGTTATGACGTCGAAGACTGGCATACTAGCCAGACATGCCCGTATGAGATGCGTTGGAATAACCACCAGACAGCAGCCACAAAATGGAATGCGGATCAGTTCCCCGGCACTAGGTGCAAGAAAGGAATGCATAAGAAGTTCTTGCCATCAGAGGCATGGAAAGCCCAGCAGGGGCAAGGGGGACGTGGACAATCTTGACTCCTAGGGGGGGAGATTGTAGATATTAATGTTAATAAATGTGACAACATGAAACTTAGTAATCTACATACTCCCAACCCCACCAATGAATTAATATATCCATGTGAACTTAGTGAAGACGATGATGACAAAACAATAAAACATAGCAACTGTAGAAGTGGCAGCCAACAAATTCCCCCCACAATCCAATTAATCCAATTTGCGGCGCCAACTAAGACTGAACCAAAACATGAACCATACAACGATACCAATAATTATTTTGCTGCACTTGCAGATGAGGAAGAAGAACTAGGAGTTGCAGACTCGGGCACAACTGGTAACTTCTGTACCACCAATGCGCCAGTTATCAATATTCGACCTGATCCCAATCCAATAACTATCAACCTGCCAGATGGTGATAAAATCAAATCCGAATACTTGTGCAACCTCGACATTCCATGGTTGCCAAATGAAATGACGGAGGCACACATCGTGCCAAGGCTACACAAACGGTCATTAATATCTATTAGAAAATTTGTGGATGCTGGGTGCACAGTAGTATTTGATGTGGACCAATGTCGAGTATATTTTAAAGGTAAATTAGTGTTATCTGGGGGGAGAGATAAAGGCACGGGTTTATGGAATTTACCCATTAATCCAAAACAACCACCGCGAACAATCGACATGCTGGACATCACCACGGACCCCAACCGCCTGGAACACACAATCAACAATGTGTACTCAATTACGAACAAACAAAATGCCATAAAATACTTGCATCAAAGCCTTTTCAGCCCGCCCATTTCCACGCTCATTAAAGCCATTAACAACAAACAACTTGAGTCATTCCCAGGCTTAACAGCGGAAGCCGTATGAAAGTATTTACCACCATCACCAGCAACAGAAAAAGGGCACATGAGAAAACCAGCAAAGGGGATTAGATCGACTTCAAAGCAACGGCAGAAGGAACCAGCACACCATAAACAACAAGTCAACCATGAGCACTTACCGCCACTACACATCCCTACGCCAAAGGCATCCAATATCATTACCCAATCCCAGCCAGAGGAAGAAATCAACCATATCTTCTGCTTTGGTGCGTTGGCCAGCAAAATTGACAACACGTTCTACTCAGACTCCACGGGGCGGTTCCCTGCCACGTCGTATGATGGGAATCAATACTTGTTTGTGGGGTATGATTTTACCACAAATGCCATTTTCCTCACACCCACTGCGAACCAAGAAGATAAAACAACATGTGAGGCGTTCGAAGGCATGTTTGAATACTTAGAAAAATGAGGATACAAACCATGCTTCAATGTCATGGACAACAAGGCATCAAAGGTGATAAAAGAATACCTGACAAGAAACAAAAGCAAATGGCAGATGGTTGAGCCTGGAAATCATAGAGTTAATGCAGCAGAACGTGCGATACAAGCTGTAAAAAATCATTTCATAAGTGGGTTGGGATCAACTGACCCCCAGTTTCCATTACAACTCTGGGACCATATGGTGCCACAATGCCAAGACACGATCAACTTACTTCGCCCCTCCCGAGTTGACCCATCCAAATCAGCATATGAAATATTGGAGGGACCGTATGACTACAACCGGTATCCCCTTGCACCGCCTGGCACGAAAGCGGTGGTATATGAACATGCAGATCAACGAGGTTCGTGGAGTCCCAGAGCCACGGATGCATGGTACTTGGGGCCCTCGAAAGACCACTACCGCAACTGGAAATTTTACATCCCAGAAACAGGGGCGTATTGAGTCTCTGGCTCGGCGAAGTTCTACCCAGCACATTGCCTCCTCCCAGAGGTATCACCCAGTGAACACCTAACATTAATCACAAAAGAATTCAATGAGGCAAAAACAAAGTTAGAGGCAAAGCAACTCAACAACGACGAAAAAGAACAATTGAAACAAATGAGCGATGCAGTAAAAGATTTTTTTCACGGTGCTCCAAGGGTGGAAGAACAAGAACAACACAACAACGTAGAACCAAGGGTGACTCGGTCGATGACGGCAAGACCGAGGGTGGAAAGTGTCACACCCTCACCAACGCCCATTATAGCACCACCACCAAACCCAGTAACCATCACCACATCCGTCCACCCCACAGCAAAGAGAAATCTGCAACAAACAAAACAAACACATACCCGCACCACACGGCGAAACGTACCTATCCCAAAAAGTACATTCCAACAATTGCCAACATTCAGCATCCCAACTCCAAAAGGGGCACCAGGAATAGCCCCAGCACCTGCACAACAAAGTACTGTCATCCCCGCTACAACAACCGCCCCTACGCCATCAACACCAGAACCTAGATGCAGATTGCCACGTTTCCACTCCCCAGCCATCATTTCTCAGGAGGCACTGTTAGCAGTCACAATGCATGAAAAGAACAAGATTGATGATTTATTCTTACCATTCAAACTACAAACACGCATGTATGCAGTCAACTACGAGCATTACGCAGGAGCAGGAGTGGTCCATCCCACCACAGGAGAAACAATCACAAAATATAAAACTTTGGCATCTGATCCTGAAACAATGGACGTGTGGACAACAGCGTTTGGAAAAGAGTTAGGAATTTTGGCGCAAGGCGATGAAAAAACAGGAACAAAAGGCACAGACACCGTGGTGTTTATGACACACGAAGAAATCAAGCAAATTCCCCAAGATCGAACTGTGACATACGCAAGAGTAGTTGTTGATTACCGTCCACAAAAGGACGACCCAAACAGGGTACGAATCATGGTGGGGGGAAATTTGATAGACTACCCCGGCAAACTAACAACAAGAACGGCAGACCTCATCACCTCCAAGATCCTCTGGAACTCTGTCCTCAGCACACAAGATGCAAAGTTCATGACAATCGATATAAAAAATTTTTACTTGAACACACCGCTGGACAGGTTCGAGTACATGAAAATGCCTCTCGACCTAATTCCGGAACATTTCCAGCAACAATACGACCTCAAGAACAAAGCAAAAAATGGGTTTGTCTATCTGGAAATCCGCAAAGGGATTTACGGACTACCGCAGTCCGGAATACTCGCAAACAAGCTCCTGAGAAAGCGCCTAGCCCCCCAAGGATATTACGAGGTGGCCCATACTCCAGGCCTATGGCGCCACTTGTACCGCCCCATCCAATTTACCCTCGTAGTAGACGATTTCGGGGTAAAATATGTGGGCGAAGAACACGCCAAACACCTCATCAAAGCCCTCCAAAAAGATTATACAATTGCCATCGACTGGTCGGGCGACCTATATTGTGGCATATCCCTCAGTTGGGATTACATTGCCCGCACCCTGGATATCTCCATGCCCGGCTACATCAAGCGCCTCCTCCTCAAGTTCAAACATGCCATCCCCAAGAAACTGCAGCATTGTCCATACAGACCACATGAAAAAAGATATGGAAAAGATGCACAAAAACCTCTCCCCCAAGACCAATCTCCAAAACTCACCAAGAAGGAACGCCGAAAAGTCCAACAAATTGTAGGGAGTATATTGTATTATGCCCGGGCGGTAGATTTAACCGTCCTCATGGCCCTGAGTTCAATTGCTTCTGAACAAGCCAATGCCACCGAGAACACGGAGCAAGCTGTGATCCAATTGTTGGATTATTTGGCATCCAACCCCGATGCCACCATCCGCTACCATGCATCCGACATGGTGCTTAATATCCATTCCGACGCCTCGTACTTGTCGGAACCAAATGCCAGAAGTCGAGCGGCAGGCCATTATTTCTTAGGTTGGATCCCTCAAGACACGGAGCCTATCGGACTCAACGGAGCCATTTTCACCCTGTGTGGGATTCTGAGATTCGTGGTGGCCTCAGCGGCTGAGGCCGAACTGGGCGCACTCTTCTTAAATTGTAAGGAGGGCAAGGTGATGCGCCTCATCCTCGAAGAGTTGGGTCATCCGCAGCCCCCCACACCTATCCACTGAGACAACTCGACAGCAGCAGGAATAGCAAATAATACTGTCAAGCGCCAGCGCTCCCGATCTATGGAGATGCGCTTCTTTTGGGTTGCTGACCAGGTAGCTTTAAAAAATTTTGATGTCCGATGGCACCCAGGGGGTGAAAACCTGGGTGATTATCAGAGCAAACATCATGCTGGAGCACATCATCAGAATGTCAGACCATTCTATTTGTACATACCAAATCTAACCCCATCCCACCTCCCACGTGCAGACGCACCTCGCTCTCTGCGAGGGTGTGTTAGAACCCCAGTACTGGGGCAAGCCAGAGAGCAGCTGAGATCTGCACGGGCGAGGACAGACGGACACAAGGCCAGGACCAGCCAATCCTCGGCCGCTAAGCAATAGTCTCATTAAATTACTTAGGACCTTAGTTAGCTAGTACCATGACCTTGTTCTTGGGCTCTGACACCCAGTGGCTTTTGCATGATCCGAAGCAATTGTGCTTATTTCCATGAGCACAGTCATATATACAGCTCTGGCATAATAAAGAACACTTCCAATGTCTTGCTGGACTTGTTTGTGATCTGTTTTTGGTAGTTTTGGGAGTCAGCCAAGGGAATGAGTTTTGGGCATCCTTTCCATATCATTTTTCTTGTGACTTGTATGAGCAATATTAGTTTTCATATTTGAGCAGTAATTTGATGATGTAGCCAGGCATGGAAATATCAGCATGCAGTGGACATAATCCCAGTTGAGATAAATGCCACAATATAAATCCCCATCCCAGCCAATGGTTATGGTATAATCATCCTGCAATGCCTTTACTAAATTCTCCACATGCTCCTTGCCAATGTAGTTCACTACAAAATCATAAAAAAGCGTAAACTGAATAGGGAAGTAGAGATGATGCCATAGACCCAGGGTATGGTTGACCTCATAACAGCCAATATGTTCCAGATACTTTCTGAGCAATTTGTTGACTAATATGCAGGCTTGCACGAGCCTGTAGATCCCCATTCAAACTTCCATGAACACAAAACCATTTTTGGCTTTTGTTTGAAAACCATACTGGTCCTGAAAGTGCTGTGTGGTTATGTTCAGTGACATTTTCACATACTCATATCTGTCCAAAGGCCTGTTGAGATAGAAGTTTTTGATGAGAATTGTCATGTATCTAGCATCTTCTGTAATCAACACACTGTTCCACAATACTTTTGTTGTCACTAAAACAGCTGTTCTTGTCATTAACTACACTAGATAATCAATTAAGTTGTCATCAAATGTGATGCATACTCTATTTGGGACCTCCTTCTGTGGTCTGTAGTCCACTGCTACAGATGCATATGTGACAATCTGGTCATTTTGAATCTTTTTAATTTCCTTGTGTGTCATTAAGAATACTGTGTTCATGCCTTTTGTGCCAGTTTAAACATCTTCTTGCATTAGACTTCTTAACTATTTCCCCAATATTGTCTTCCAAATCTCACAAGTGACAGGACCATTGGCCAGTGTTTTTTATTTTGATATGGTCTCCCCAGTGATTGAAGGTACCACACCAGCTCCCATATAATGTTCCAAATCCACTGCATATTGGCATATCTGTAGTTTAAGTGGTAAGAAAATATCATGAATTTTGTTGTATTCATGCATGACAGCTGCACAGAGTTCCTCTTGGGAGATGATGACGAGAGAGCTAAAACATGGTGTTGGTTACTTGGTGGTGCTTGTGATAGGTGCCTTACATTGCTTACTGGTTAGTTGGTTGCATGGTTGTTGGACCACTGTAACATCTTTAGGCTGTCATTGCTTTGGAGTAGGGATGGATATGTGATGATGAAATTGACTCATTGTGAATGGTTTGATATTCCGTGTTGTGCATTTGTGGGTGAATTTGTTTGATTTTCAGTGGTGCTTGGATGTGGTGTTGTTGGAGGTTGTGACAGGTAACTGTTTGGTGTGTCCTGTGTGGTGTGGTGCTGGTTTAGGTGTCACCCTTGTTTCTCTGGTAGTAGACAAGTCACCCTTGGTTCCACCCTCATTTGATTGCTCATGGACCAAGTCACCCTTGGTTCCACCCTCTGTTCTGGTTGCTGGATCAGCTGTGGCTTACACAGTTGGGATGGGGATGGTGGGGTACGATCTTGTGGTGTGGTCTTTCCGTGACTTATTTTTCCAGACTTGTAGCCAAGACTTTGAGTTGTGTTCATTATTTTGGTTGTAAATTTTTTGCCTCAAGTTTGCTTATTATCAGTAGAGCTCATCAGTGATAAGTTAAATGTGATCAATATCAGGTAAGGGGCAATGTGCTGGGAACAATTTCGCTGGCCCAGAGACTCTGTATTCTCTTGTTTCTGGCACATAGAAACATCAATTGCAATAGTGATCTTTGTATGGTCCCGTATACCATGCATTGATTCCACATGGGCTCCATGATTAACATTTGTCTGCTTGTTCATATATGACTCTGCCTTTGTGTCCAGTGGTGCTAATAGGTATCTATTATAGTCATATTTGCCTTCAAATACTTCATATACTGAGTTTGTTGGATCAACTCTTGATGCTTGTAGCAGGTTAAGCGTGCCTTTGCATTATGGGATCATATGGTCCCATAATTGAATGGAGAAGTTGGGAACAGTGGTGATGATCCCACTAATGAAATGATTTTTAATCATTTTGAATGCTCATTTGGCAGCATTAATGTGGTGGTTCCCTGGTTCCACCATTTGCCATTCACTATTCTTTTATTGTAAGTATTCTTTAATGACTTTTGATGCTTTGTTGTCCGCCACATTGAACTTAGACTTATACCCTTTTCATTCTAAATACTCAAACATGCCCTTGAGCATATTGCATGTTGTTTGGTCTACCTGGTTGGATACTGCAATGATAAAAATGGTGTTGGATGTCCAGTTATAACCAGTAAAAAAGTATTGGTTTTCATAGAAAGAAGTGATGAGAAAACTTCCCATGCAATCAGAGTAGAAGAAGTCATTGATCTTACTTGCCGAGGTGCTGAAAAGGATGATATGATTTTCTTCTTCCTCTTGAGTTGATGGGATGTGGTGCACAGGGGACCCATGTGCTTGGTTATTTGACAGCAGCACAGACATTGTTGTTGTTGGGGCAATTGATAGGGTTTGTGTGATTGGCATCTTTGAGCTAGATCTAATGCCCCTTTTTTATGTGGCATTTTTTCTGTCACAGGTGAAGGTGGTAAATATTTTTGAATGGTGTTGGCCATGAGACCTGGAAACATTGATAGTTGATTATTGTTGACAGCTTTGAGCAATGTTGGGATTGGAGGACTAAACAATGAATGATGAATGTATTTCATTGCTTGTTGCTTATTGTTGAAGAATCACACATTGTGTGCTGTTTGTTCCATTGTATTTAGATGATGGCAGAATTAGATGTAGCACTTTTGTCACAGATTTTATTTTGAGATTGATGGGCAAGCTCCAGAGCCCCATTTGGCTGTCTTGACCACCCTGAAAGACTAATTTACCTTTATAGTAACTTCTGCACAATTCAGCATCAAAAATTATAATGCATCTTTCATCTGCAATTTTTTTAATGGAAATTAATGATCTAATTTTGAGCCCTGGGACAATGTAGGTCTCAGACATTTCATTAAGTGACCAAGGGATATCCAGGTTGCATTTATATTCCAATTGAACTTTGTCCCCATCTGGCATGGTGATGAAGATGGGATCAGGATATGGTCAAATATTGATAACAGGCACATCAATGGTGCAGAAATGTCCCATGGTGCCAGAGTCACTGAATCAATCTTCTTTGTCATCATCATCTTCCATGGCTGCAAAGTAGTTCTGTTTGTCATTGTACGCTGGATTGCTGGCTATGGTTTGTGTGGTTGTCTTGCACATAATTTTTAGTTGGTAGACTAAAATGGGCTTTGTTGCTGCTACAGTTGTTAATGACCATGGTTTTGTTATCATTTACATCTGTATTGTTGTTTAGACTAGGGTGTGTTACTGGGGTGGCGGTCAAAGACATGTCATCATCCATACAAATTTTGTCAAATTTATGATGATTATAACTATTGTGATAGGTCTCTGCCCCTAGGAGTCACATGGGTCCACACCCAGTCCACAATTGCTGCTGCTGCCATGCTTTTCAAGTGTCAGAGGGAAGATTTTTTTTGTGTTCCCCCTTTGGACAATGAGGTCCAGTGGACTGTGCTGCATTCCAACTGGTTGCTGTTTGCTGGTGGTTAGACTACCTCATTCAATTTAGAAAGGTTTCACTTTTGTGCCAATCCTCATCATCATATTCAAAACTCCAGCAAAAATTCCAGTTCTCATATTGCTTGACAGGATTAATATGTGTGGGTTGGGGGACTATTTGTTCACAGCTGCCACTAATTGTTCCATATCCATATCCTCAACCACGACTAGCTCTTCTACTAAATCTGTCATAATTGACATTAGTATCATAATAGTTGTGCCCCCTTCCACCTTGCTGACCACTGATTCTTCCATACCCTCTGCTTGGGGCTGGGTAGTAAGGGTACTGTATTTCCCCTGGGTACATTGGTTGCTGCATCATTGAAGGTGATTGTTACTGTTGAGGCAGTGGTGCTGGCTGATATGATAGGGAGAGTTGTATCATGGGTGGTGGCTGACATGACGGTGCAGATGGCTTGACTGCCTGTGCACTGCTGCTGTGCCTGTCCTAGCTTTTATTGCATATTTTTGTTGTGACTTCAGTGAGCTGCGCCAGATGCTTGTTGTCAGCTTTGCTCTGAGTATCCAATATGACAAAGCTCTCTTTGATCTTAGCTGCACTCTGGCTTACCCCAGTGCTGATGTTCTAACTTATCTGATATTTTTTTTTAGGAGTTATAAGAAAGAGATACCATGAGTTACCATATGTGTAATAGCCATTGTCAAAAAACTAGGACTGTAAAGTAAGTATTCTACATAATATATTAATAATAGTGGTAAAAAACTACAAGTACCTCCACCATACCTTGATAATGATACTTCAAAACTACTCCAAACACTTTTTACTAACTATGTTGTGATATGTACTGCTACTACTACTATATCATGCATACCTCTCAAATAAATACCTATAATACCATATACTAAAAGTATGAAAAAATAATAGTACTACTTCTTGAGAATAGTACTCAAGATGACTCAGTTGTATCACCCCAAGCTGTATCTTCCAATATATTGCCCACTTTTTTAACACAATAGATGAAAAATCCTGAACAATCAGTATTTTAGCTCATCTCTAGTAAAAGTAGTACTTACCTACCCTGGTACAAAATAAAGTAGTATTAAATACTTAAGATGTAATGTTGTTACTTCTTATCCCACTCAGTATCAAGCATGTCACTATGTGGGATTCACCAGAAAGCCCTTTACATTAACTTTTGACATAATGATATACCTATCGTAAAGTATTCATGGCCGTTTTTTAGGTAATAAATACTTAAAATAAGTTTGTCAATTCCAAATTGTAGTTTTTGAAATCATAAACACTTATTTGTGGTTTCATAAAAGCCAATATGCACAATTTCTTTTCGGATGGTATTCAGTAGTTTTACTGGTTTTTACTACCATTTTTTAATTAAATAACCAGTGGTCAGATATTGATATGGAATTAGCATTTCAAATTTTTTATAAACCTTTAAAACAAATTGTTGAGAATTAATTTATTTCATTGCTCCCATTTTTTTAACTTGATCTAAAATATTTTTAGAATGCTAACATATAATTCCTATTAATCATGTAGTTACCTTTGAAATTGATTATTTTTGAAACAATCATTGTACCCAAAAAAGTAATAGTATTGCAATTGATTGGTAGTATACTACAGCTATGTATGAGTATTTTTTTAATAGAGTTAGGTAAGGTAGAAGAGAGTATTGAAGTACATATTGCACTTAGTATTGTACTTACTTACTTAGATACTTCCAGCCTCTTTTCTTGCATCTGGTTTAGTCCAACAAAGCAAGAACAACACACAACACAACAAAAGACCAACAACACAACATTGCAATTGCAAATACCACTTACCCACAATATGAGATGAGATTGTGATGATGTTGTTGCAATTGATTGATTCCACTGACTGCTGGCACAAACATTTGCCACATCACAGGACATATTACAGGTTAAGGAAGTGACCTCAACCTGCTATCACAATGGCACCAAGCATTGTCTTCCAATTTTGATGAGCAACAATTTTGGATTCCTTGATCCTCAATGCAATCAAGGCAGTAATGTAGAATTGTGGGCACCTGTGAGTACATGGTTGATTTATTCTTTTGTAATTGAGATTAGAAAGATGCATCTAATACTTCCTCTTGTGATCACTAACCAACTTTCAGCCCCACAGGATAATCACTTGAGCTCATGCTAATTATGCTGTGTTGGATGATGTCTACCCGCTTAGCTGCTGTGGGGGTGTTGGGCATTTCCAGGTGAATGTGATGCAATTTTAATTTTTGCTTAGTTGGCCAAAACATTTCACTGACATTTACCTTTTTGGTGTAGTTGCTCACTCCAAACAATCACAACAGAAATGAAAGGCTGCAATCACCAGACAGCTCTTTGTCTTAGGAGAATGATGCCAATTTAATTCATTTGAAAATGACCAGGCAGTCATTGCCATTGTTTGCATTACCTGCTTTTTCTCGTTACATTTGAAGCCTTAAAACAGTTAAATAAAAATATTTGGCTCTGCCATTGTCTTCTTAGTACTTATGAGACTTCTTTGATAGAGACTAGATAGTGTAGAGATGTTTGTATTTGGCAAAAGTAGCAGGAGTGCTAGAAAATTCATGCCAATGTTTGGTCTGAAAACACTATTTATTGCTCAATTGTGGTGTTGTTAAAACCAATGGTTGGCATTACCTTTTTTGTAACAAAAATAAATCCATCATGCTGTTCTTAAAACCAGACAGTCATTGTTGGTAGAGGTAATAAGGAATCATAAAATATTACCAAACAGCACCGTGAAAGGGGTTTCTGATGTTGCAGACACTTCATTATTTTTGTGATTTAACTTGTAAGCTTTTCATCTTGTGCCTACTTTTACAGTGAGCTGATACCCATTTGCAACAGCAACCATAGGAACAGATAATTACAGAAAAGTGGATGAAATGTGGTGAAAGGTGGGATCAACCAACCTGACACAAAAAGTTGAGGAGGACATCTCAGCAAATTCACAAATTTCATTGTTACTTCTGTTTAATAGCTGTTAAATCAGCTGTTTGCTGTCTGTTTGCAAATCTGCATGCTTGCATGTATCATGCCATGCATGTGAACTATTATTTCTTTGCTTTCATAATATTTAAAGTTCTACATCTTCCTTCTTTAGTAGTTGTAGCATTCTGTTTTGTGCAATATTGATGCAACCCCTCTGGTTTTGTCCAAAGTAGTTAACCTATTAGCAAACAAAATTTGTGTTCAGCTTAACAGATGTTTCTATTGTTTTGATGTATTTGAAATCAGCTTCGAGTGCTGCCTTCATCTAGAGTGACAGCCAGAACTAACACTACTGCATTTATTGTTTTGATTTGCATGTTGCAAAGCTCATATTGCAAGATAGTAGAAAAATTGCAGTAAATTTCTATCCATTCAAAAAGGAACTACAACATAATATAGTTACAGAGGAGTGAAGGAGGAGTAGAACAGGAAGGAACAACCAACCAGAGACAAATAGTTGAGTGGTACATCACCATTGATCCACAGCAGTCATTATTGTTGCTAACTAATAGCTATTAGCTGAGCTGTTTGTAGACTACTTTCAAAACTGCATGTTTGCATTCATCATGGAATGCATGTGTGCTATTACCTCTAAACCTTCACAATACTAAGAGTACTACTTGTTGCTTACTTAGTAGATGCAGTTGAAGTAGTAGTAAGTAACTACTACCATGTGCCACATAATTAAATAATACTAATCACAGTATTTTGTAGATATTACAAGACATTTCTTGACCCCTGATCAAACTTTGAAAATGTATTTCATGATGATAATAAACAAATCAAGTCTGTAAACTTTAGGGTAAGAAACAATAAATATGTATATGTGTATAAAATATGAAAAATGATCTGAATCTTGAAACAAGTGAAAATTTACTTAGTGTCTATTGGCTGTCCAATTAAGCACTGTTTTTGAAGATGGTTTAATTGGAACCTTGCCTGTTGTGTGTTGTTACAATGTTGAGGAGAAGTGAGTCAGAGTACTTAAAATAATGGTTTGGTAAGTTAGGTAGGATTTTCATTGGTTGAATGCATTACTCCTTTTATTTACTTAAAATACTGCTATTTTCAAGTTTGTTGTGGTTGCTGGATCAAAAAATTGCAAACATAAAAATATTATGATACTGTTTTGGAAAACTTATAAATTTCGGGCAATGCCTGTTTTGGCATGTTTTTAGTCATTTAGAAAACGAGGTCATCTTTTAGCATTTCAATAGTCGTTAAGTGCTTTAGTCAACAAGAACTTTCGAAATGACCGCATCTCGAAATATGACTATGAAAATCTTAGAAATTACAGAAGTGTCTCAAGACTGATCAGGACTGTCGTAGGATAATCTTCTTTGTCAGTTCCAGACACTTTGGAACTTCATTCTGACACTTCTTTTGAAATTTTACAGAAAACGCATCCTTTTCGAAAACTTTATTATGGTATCGTACCTAGAGTACAATACACATGGTAGGTAGGTAGGTAGGTAGGTAGGTAGGTAGGTAGGTAGGTAGGTATAATATTATTATAAGTAGATCGGAAG
>JALLOT010001652.1:0-14464 GCA_036939595.1 Thalassiosira livingstoniorum | reverse complement strand
TGATGAATACTCCCTTCATTAGGAAAAGGTTTAACTCAAGCTACACTTCTAGAGTCATTATCAGTGACATCATAATTAAACAATTCATGATGTAATCTGGAGCAAAACCAGACAAGTGCTTATGGCAATTGTACAATTTCATTCAAGCTCAAAAGAATTTCAACTTTGTTGTCAAGCTCAATTGCACTCCTGTTTCATAATTGAGCACTTTTTGTTGTTGATATTGATGGCTACTCCCCTTTTTTTGTTCATTGAGAATGATGTTATTTGATCAAAATTGTATCATCATGTCAAGGTTGTCACATCAAGCTCATCACATCAAGCTTCTATCTCTATCCTTAAGCTTGTAATGTTGAGCTTGTGTCATTGAGATCATATTGTCAATCTTGTACCCTTGTCTCCTAACAAAGGACCTCATACCATCTTGGTCCCTTGATGGAGGAGTTGCTATTATACTCTTTGAGCAGTTGATGGCATCAAGCTTTTATCTCAAGCTCTTTTCCTTGTCAAGTTCTCAGTGCTTCATGAAACACTCCATGGAATTGAGCTTTTGATGTTTTGTCAAGCTCTTGATTGTGTTGAGGTCTTGATGATGCCAAGAACTCAATGGTGTTGATTACAATAGATGCTCATACAATTGTTGTTTGCAATGGCAGGTGATATTGTTGCGTTTGATGGATATGGTATCATGTAGTGGTAGCTCACTTGATGGAAGTCTCAAATGCATGAGTGATTGCCATCAATATTTTGTTGTTGTTGTTGAAGGTACGGCTTTATTTCAAATTTAAAAACCCACAAGTATGTAATATATTAGACTTTTAACAAATAATTTAGTATGATTTGGTATGATGCGGTAATTTTATCTATACCAACATAGTTAAGACTGTCAGAAACCAATAGAACACATTTTTCTTGATCTGTTTGCTGTTTTCTTTTTTGATAATGCTCAACAAGATTTTTTTGACACACAATGGGAATGTGCATGAGATTTTTGAGTGCATTTTTGCCTTTACATATTTGACGTTTTTTGTTTCAAAAGTTAAAAATACAAAAATCTCTACCAAAAGTTAGAATTATTTTACAAGCTAATTTTGAATGCTTTCTGATAAAAGGCTCGTGAAAGGTTTTGATGATCCTTGTTTTGAGGCCTTTTTTTACTTTTTGTGTTTGATAATACTGCTACTATATATAAGTAAAAAAGGGGGAAAATTTTCAAGAAACAACTTAATTACTTTGAATTATTTTAAAAAGAGTTTTTGATTTTAGGAAAGGTGATATTATTTTATAACCAAGCACCCCCTCAACTAAACAAAACAAAATCTTTCAAAAGGCTTAACTTCTTACAGCATCATAACTACAAAGAGTGATACAGACATAATTTGAAAAGCTCTAGAAAACAGCTTTCCAATGGTGTGTGGAACCCCTATTTTCCCTTTTGATAATTTTTGACCAAAAATGTGCCCTATTGGTTTCTGACAAACTTAAGTAGTACAAGTCTAAGCTACCAGTTAGTTAAGCAAAATAATCATGCTTTTCTCTATAGCCAGTATGTGTTCCAGGCAGGCAGATTCAGTGCTGGTACAATAAAAGTAGAATGTAAGGACTGTAGTAATACTTGTTAGATAGATAGACTAAAGTAGTTATGTCTTATTCTTATCTGTCCTTTATCATGTCTACAGTGTTGTATGTATACCATGGTAGGACTGGTTCCTTAGAGGTTATGAGCAAGCTATTACAAACAAGCTACCTTCAACTTCTTACCTGTTACTAAAAACTAAATACATTTTTGCAATTTTATGGTTTCAAAAATAATGAAAAAACATTTTTCAAACCCATATTTGAGTGTTTTAGTCCCAACACTAATTCTTGAATCAATTACAAGGTAATTCATCTGTTTTGCTATGATATTACCCATAAAAAAATCAATTTTAAAACCTGTAATGGGAATAAAATACTCACATGTGATTATTGTCAATTGAATCACCTTGTAAAGGTTTCGTAAAACTAAAAATCAAAAAATATCATTTTCTTTATTTTTATTGCTACAATTTGGATAAAAATCAAAAGTTACTGTTAGGTGGTTTCCAATTTCCAATATCTAATTTTAGTGCTTTGGTAGCTAGTAACTTGTCACCAACTATTCTTCAATCTTAGAAAATTTTGACAAAAAATCACTGCTATTCTATTACACACTTTTTTGGGAATGAACTTTTGAGGTTAACTGTTTTGACTATGCCTCTTTTGCTATATTAAGGATCTAAGATTATTCAAAAAACTTATATCTTTGTTTACTCCACAGTGAATAAAATACCTTTCTAAGTCATTATAAAGCACAATTTCATATTTTACTCCTATCTTTAATTGTGATTAGACATACCTCTCTACACAGTAACTCTGTTAAAATCAACCAAAACCAACCACAAAAAGCAGTGCTCTACATAACTTTGGAAGATGTCAATATCTCACTCTTGATAATCAATACTGTCTCCAAACCATGAGTGTTGTTAGTAAAATGGAATCCATCTATACAGTCATTTTGATGTATGGAAAATGTATGTTGCTGTTAAACCTTTTTGGTACAACTCTACATGGTCATTCAGTACAAAGTTGACCCTGACTTAACAAAAATGGGAAGATTTTCATTCATAATACATAGGTATGTACTAAACAAAAAAGAATGGTCAAAGTAAACTCCATAGATGCCTGATTTCAGTAGGAGTTTAATATCACATATTTAGATTTTGAATTGTTCCCACAGCATTCAATGTGACTTGCAACATCACTGCAAAATATATTATTCTACATAGAACTATTGTACTAACCATACAAAACAGGAAGAATTCTACAGTATTGGCATGACTAACACCTTTCACTAAAATGGCTCCTTTTTTGGAGGTCTAATGTATCTTAAAAAAATTACAATTCCATTGCTTTTTTGGAAAAGGTAACAAAGTCTGACTTGCTTTTTCAAAAACAAAAACTAAGTTTGGCCACCTTTTTTGTTGTGGAAGCTTTTTTGCCTTTGCTGCTTTTTTCATCACAAATACCTATCACTTCACCTAACATTAATCACAATTTTTATTGCATAAAAAATAAATTTTTTGTTTAAAATTTTTATTGATTCTTTGCAAAATTAAGCAACCAAAAAATGAGGTGTAATGAGAAAAATATGCCACTTCACCACCTTTCAGTATAATATACTGGATAAAAGTACTTTTTGTAGCTATCTAATAATAACTCCTCATTCAACCCAGCTTTTCTCACCTTAATTGCATTGGCAATGAGTACTTGATAACTTTACTGAGTCTGTTTGATCAATCACCTTATACCTGATGACACATAGTGTTGTTTCCATCAAGTTTTTTGCCTCCAGAATGGGGCCCAAGGCCCAAGTAGATTCAATTGCCATTGTCTGGTGGTCAGGGAGACAGTTAGTTGGCCCATGTTGTTTTATGTGTAAAACTAACCTAATGGATCAAAATATCACACGTTAAACTGTGCTGGTTATTGTAGAAACAAATATAAACAAGATTGATATCATTTGTCCATGCTCTACAAATTTCCATTTCTAATGCAATTTTGTAGATAGATAAGGGTTTACAACTCCTATTCAAGACAATAAAACTTAGGATCAGAATCTTCTATTTCCAGAAAAAAGGTAAAATACCAAGAAACAATCCTTTGAATCAACATTGCATTACTATGCAGCTTTCTCTGCACTTGATCGCTATTCACTGGTACATTGGTACATATCGCTGCAGATTGATGGACACACAAGTTCCTTTTTTAAGATGAAGGACATTTTAAGAGAACCTTAGTTAGACTCCCAATGTAATGTGGTTAAATTATCAATATTGAATTGAAATCTTCAGATATGTAGTACATGAACATTTATTTTTGATTTTCAAATTAAAATGTTGAAAAATTACTAAATCATTGAACCAAGATCCAAGCTCCAACAATGTGAAAGTGAAAATTGACACAAAATCATGGATCCCTCAATGGGTGACTTAAAGTGAAGCAACCACTCAATCAATAAACACATTCTTTTTGCATTTAGTAGAGGACTCATAGCTAATGATAGTGAATGCAATATTTTTGATACCAAAACAATTCTCAGTCTTCCAAATTAGAACCTTCAATTATTAGATTTGCCTAAGTCCATGGTACAGTAAGTAACACCATGAAAAAGCCATTTTTACTACAAGACTGGTAACATCTTAAAATGTAAAATCACCAATGCCTTGTAAGGGTTTTGCATGGGTGTTGCATGGATCTTGCAATTCTCTTGCAAGAGGTATCTATCATGTAGCTTCTATGCAGGAATCAAAATCCAGTTCTACTCTGAATTTCAAGGGAGATGTTGCACAATAATTCAGAAATCGTTCAATATATTTATGTTTTTTGGCAGCTAGATTGGTCCCGCAGTGAGAAAAGTTTTGGTCTGTCTGTCATCTCATTTGATGGAAGCTCAAATCAATTAATATGCAGGTTCTATGGAAGGTGGGGGGTGACGCCTCTTGCAATAGCTTTGCAACACCCTTTCAACTTGTTGGCAATTTATTTTTTACAATTTACGTACCTTGTAGTATCCAAAAATACAATCTGCTACATCACTAGTGAGTTTGCATTTTATTAGCAAGATATCAAGGGTAAATTTCTGTCTGACATCGCTGTGAAAACCATAACAAAAAAAGAAACATGATTCAAATTTCCCTCAAAAGATGGTCTTTGTGCAAATGTTGATTTCTCTTACATGCTGCTTACAGGCTGAGTGAAAATTTTCTGTTTTTCAAAACTGCAAGTTACCAAAACATGATATATTCACATATTGACAGCAAATGGCCCTACTCAAGTTGTTTTGATTTTTTGTATCTACTTTTTGCAAATAATGAAACCCAAATAGTAATCATATCGTTGAGCCCCTATTTTTGTGACTTACTAATTATCTGATTGTTTGAAACAAATTAGTTAAATCTATTGATGAGCATTAAACATGTTTCCACTATTCAAACAATCTCAAATTAAATGATGTGTTATGAATAATATGTGGTTACTCAATGTGTTGTGGAAGAATTCAGTAGATGGTGTATGCACATTTTTGGTGCTACACTCAACACCTCTCTAAACAATTTTCATACTTCAGTGCGTCCGTGTATTTTTCACTCTAAATTTTACTAGTGTGACTGCCCATGTGATAGTTTTATGGATTAACGCAGAAGACATAGCGGTAAAAACGAAGAATTAATTTATTCAAACCAATTTATCTCATTAAACACAAATTTCAGCCAGTCACAATTGTCATCAAATCTCTTCTTACTCTTGCCTCTCCCACTTCACCAGCTTCACTGCAACATCGACACCATGCTCTTCCCCAAAACTCTCATACTTAATTAGGTTTACAAATCAAGAATTTAACTTATTCAACCCAATCAATATCATCACCACAAATTTCAGACCGTGTCACCAATTTCATCAAATCTCTTCTTTCTCTTGCCTCTCCCACTTCTCCTGTTTCACTGAAACAACAACACCATTCTCTTCCCACCAGCTCTCCGAACACATCTCCAACAACCGACTCGCCGCTCTTTTGAATGCAAATGACAATTCCTTGACACTTGCCAGTTGACCTAGCGATGTTCCGTGGATTTGTGCTGCATCCACTGCTAACATGTTGCCACTTGGTTCATCATCTTTCACTTCTTCCACTCCACCTTTGCTGCCATTACTAATACATTTGTCCATTCCTTTGTCCACATCCTCGTCACCAGCAGCACCAATGAAAAGTCGATCGGGAACATCCACCGCCCCACACACCAAACAGCATTTACCTTCATACAATTCATCCACTAACGTGATGAATCTCCGTGCTCTATCTGGATGCTCAAGTGATAAGTATGGAATATCATACACCATAAGTACATCGAAGTGAGAGGCGAGAGTTTGATAATCGGAGTGGTAGAGGTCGGTGGTGCAGAGAGAATTGAATGTGAATCGTGCTATTTTCGGAAGTTCGGGGTGCGCGTCGTGGCAGTTGTGATCTTTTGCAGATACAGTAATGGTTCGTTTGAAATTCACTTGCAGAGAAAGTGGTGACGGCGAGACAGAAACTTGGAAGACTTGAAATAAATCATTCATCTTTTGAAGTTGCTCTTGTCCATCATTTCCATCTGACACAAAAAAGTAGTCCCCATGCATCTTATTCCCATTAATGTCCACACACGCCTTGATCCTACGATAATCCACCGACTTTCCTTCCTCCTGCTTTCCTTGCAGCTCGCCATCCCCATTGTTTTTTCCGCCATCCAAACAATGAACTAGACAATACCTCTCCAGCCCCTCCACAAACCCCATAAAATACTCCCTATTAACCCCACCCTCATATAACTTCCCCGGAGGCCGATTGCTAGTCGCCACAATCACCACTCCCCGTTTCCACAACTCGCCAAATAACTGTTTTAAAATCATGGCATCGGCAATGTCAGTGACTTGGAATTCATCAATGCAAAGGAGCGTGTATTGGGTGGATAGTTGGTGCGCTAGGAGGGTGACGGAATTTCGTTCGCGGTTGGTATTGACGTGGAAACTACGACCGTGGGTTGAGAGGATGGTCTTGTTTAAGTTGTGAATGCGTTTGTGAATGTCGGTGAGGAGGGAGTGGAAGTGAATGTAGAGCTTTTTATCGTTTTTACTGGTGGTGGAAGCATTGGATGTGAGAGTGGTGGTTTGGAAGAAGGTGGTGAGAAGGTGGGATTTGCCGGTTCCTACGGGGCCGTGGAGGTACAATCCTCGAGGCACTGGTGGGAGCTGTGGCGGTTTGGGTTTTGGTGGTGGGTTCTGGTCCTGGGGTACAGACGGAGAGGTATTTTGGGATGAGGTTGACAAATTTGTAAAGCTTACAGTTTCTCTTTTCAATCCGCCTGACGGCTGCGAATGATTTGATCCATCTGGTTGATCCAATTGATCCGATTGCTTCAATTGCTGCTTCACATGCTGCATCTCCCAGCGTTCAAAAGCATCCAGCTCCCTCAAATACAATTCATGATCATAGTTTCTCAATGCAAATTGAACACGTGTCAATTTCTTTGCGGCACGTTGTTGCAATGGGTCAAAAAGCAATTTGCCTTGCTCTACTTGATTTTGGTATTCTTGGAAAAGGGTTGTAACTTTATTGCTGTTGTCATCATCACTACTTTTGTTGTTGATCGAGGTGTTTCCGTGAAGGTTGCCAGACTGCGAGATCACTGTTTTGTACGCGCACTGTTGATTGCCGCATTGTTGATTGCCATAACTACTTCTTCCATCATCTGTACTGCTGCAGTTCTCTTGCATTTCATTCCCCGTTCGTTCAGCGTCGCCTGCACTAGTTGTAGCATGAGCCTTGAAGCCAGACCTCGCTGTTGAATTGCTATCAATAATAGAACTGAATTTTGTGCCACTCGTGATATTTGCTCTTCTATGATACGATCTTTTGCAGTTGGAGTAAAACAAGTGTGTAGACACCGTTACTGTAGTTCTAGCATCGCATTTGCTTTTGCTTGCGCAACTTGCCAAACGCCTTTGAAACCCAGACCATCGTCCCACTACCTCCAAGAGATGATTCGTTTGACGAAAGCAGTATCGGACGAACATTTTATGCTATGATATGCCTCAATCAACCATCCTGTGTGAGGTCCGCCCGCAGCAAACTTTGACCGTTGTTCCGCAGCCAACTTTTTCCATCCCACGAATTTGGGCTCTAAAACGCAGAATCGTTAATGGCAGACACGCTAAAAGGCAAAGACAGTCAAACAGCAGACCTTCCCCCTATCTCACCATGAATAATTTGAATAGAAATGCATCTCAAAATTGAAATATGGTTCTCCTTTTGAGAAAACCCGTCAACATCAATTTTCAACACTGCGGGTACCTTGTCGTCAAATTTGACACTTTCAGTTCTCCAACATTACATCATCTTCTCTCTTCGATCCTTCGCCATAAGGTGTGTACAATTGATAAAAGTTCTTGCCTTGACCGTCAATCTCATCTTATTCAGAATGAAATTCAGATCGAAATTCTCATTTTCATTGTTCAGCATTTCGTTTTTGTATTAATTCCTATGTGTCTTTCCACTATAATAAAACGTGTATGTTTTCTATTTACATAAAATAAACTCGTTAATCAGTACTATCTATGATTTTTTTCTGGTTGTGGTAAAATTGTTTATTAAGCCTTCTCTTCAGGACAAGGTCCCCAAAAATATGGGAATTGACTTCATTATTATTTATTTGGTGACAACTTATTTGCTTGAATTTAGGCTAGAAACTTACCTAAGAAAGAATTAGATTACCGGTCACTAAGAGGAGGTGAATTCCCAAGTCATTAGTCTTGACTACAGAGGACAGACCTCAACACCCCCCTGTTGAGAGGATGACGTATGAACAGTCGGAGATGGTCCAAGAGAACTCGTGGATTTAGCAAACAAAGCTCCCTGAGCAAGGGAAAAAGGAATATGAAAAGATACAGAAGATTTTGTGGTGACACCAGGTGATGTGTGATTGGTGTCACCTGGTGGTGGTGGAGGTACAGAAGAAGCAGGGGAATAGTATGGATGGGACTTCGGGTCAGCAATGTGGGGCGGGATTGTGTGATGATGATTCAAAAAATTAAATCTTGAGACCATCATACAATCACAAAGATGGCAAAAATGGGCAGCGCCGTGGATTTCTTTGGTGAGGATGTTGCAGGGATTAATCACTCCAGGAATGTGAGTGATCTCAACAGTAGCACATTTGTTTTCCTTGCGGACCCTTGTCTCGTGGAGATTGATATGTTTAACGCCCTTGTTTGTGGTGGAAAAGGTCCAGTATGCAATCGAAATTGTATATAATCGTGGGGGGGATGGTATCCAACAGTCCAAGATCCAAAGCACAGTGTTTGATGGACAGGAGGTCCATAATGCATTTGTTCGTTGCGATGATTTCAGCTTTGCAGGAGCTGAGGGAAGTCTTTTCTTTACAGATCAATTTCCACGCAATAGGGCCACCAGAGCGGCAAAAAAGATATCCCAAGAGGGAGTAAAATTTGAAAAGTTTGAGGGGATTATTTTCTGGAACAGCATTACTGAATTGCCCTCCCCAACAGCCATCACAGTATGCGGTAAGTTCATGGCATTCGGATGGGGACGGAGGGGTTGCATTGGAATAGGCCTCCTTGTCGTGATGATGAGGAAAGTGGGAAAAGGCCTGCAAAGTATTGTAAGAGTTAGAATGGTAAGAAATCCCATACTTACATGTACTATACAATTATTTGAGCACGTGAAGAGCCAATTTTTAATGTTGATGGGAAGGAGCCTGTTGATAGGAGGCAAGAAAGGTAAGTGCTGGTTATACATCCGATTGTGTACAGGTAGCAAGCCAGTTAATGGACCCGACATTGCTTTGGTACACTTTGGTCCAGCATTTCTAGTCTGGGTCATTAGGGCGAGGTGGGGCAATTGAATTGATGGGCATGCCTGACCAATATGGGGTCATATTTGGCACAGGAATGCATGAATCAACACTGAAATGGTGAGCCGTGAAAGCAGTAAATGCCGATTGGCATAAGTGAACTGATAAATGACCATCTTTATGTCATAGCCATTCAAAGGCTGTTCCCAAAAAATAACCAACAGGCCCCAGAAAGTAAACTTTGATCTTGTTGGCAATAAGTTTTTGAAACAAAGCTTCTTCCTCATCTGACTTGGAGTAAAAGACAAAAACACTGATACAGAGGCTGACATGAATCTATTTACAAAGCAAGGGCAGTGTAATCTTGGGTGCCGAGTCAATGAAGTCATTGGATGGAGTCTCATTAGTAGACGGTGTGTCTTAAGCAGGAATGGGTGTGGAATCCTGGAGAACGCCACTGAAAAGACACGGATCATTGGATGAGTCCAAGAGGCCTAATTCTTAAAGTATTTTTGGAATCAGGTTGTACCAGTGGTTGGGCAATCTACAAAGTCCGTAGAGCATTTTAGAAAGGAGCCAGTAGACTCCGTCTTTAGCTTCAGGGTCTCCAAGAGGACATTTGATAGCGGTGAATTTGTCAGGTGGGGTTTTTGCATTACAAAATGCATTCTTACAATCTCCCTGTTGCAGGATGCATTTTCACTAACAGCTTTCAGAGTGAGAACTCAAAGAGAGGAATATTTCAAAACAGGTGAATACCTTTTTGCCTTTTCATAGTATTTATCTTGAAAGTTCACATTCACAAGAACAACCATGCGGTACTTGGCTTGATTAGGGGGTAAGTCTTTGTTGCGCTTAATAACCAAGACACACATGGATGGTAAGGCTTTAGAAATTTGTACAAAATGTTTCAATGCCAAATAATGTTTTTTTGATATTGTCTCATAGACATCATGAATTTTGAGCTCGTTTTTCTCTTTGTTATAACTTTGCAGCCATGTAAGACAGTCTGGATTATTGGGATGCAAGGCCTTGAGGCAGGAATTGATAAGATTAGATGCTGAGACATGGTTGGCAGCTGGAGTATTATTGGATTGGGGCTTGAGGAAGGAAAAAACCTGTGCATGACAAAGAAACAGAATATCATCTCCCACAAGAGTAGGCCAGTTTTGTTTGAAATTCAGAAGATCAATAGTTCAGTCAATTTTGGTGGAACAAGGATGACATTTCACTGCAAATTGAAAGGTTCTAAGTGCCATTATGATTGTAGGTCACTTTATTTCCAGGATGGAGGAAAAGTGGAATGCTGTGAAGGTGATGAGTGGTATCTTGAGCTACAGGTGGATCAGCAGATTTGACAGTAGAGGTGAGGTCTTCATACTTGGCTTCAAGTAGGGCTTTGATTAGATTAAGCTGGTGGGGAGCCCACTTTTTTCTCTCTAAAAAGGATAAATTTTGTCTGTCCTTCTCTCCTCAATATTTTGGCAACCGTCCTCTTTTTGATTTCTTTCATTTTTCTTGCCATTCCAAAACAACCATTCTTTTGGCCATTTCCTACCATCTTGCTGAAATGGTCTGACTGAAACCCTATGAACTAAAATTTAATCAAAAACCCAATATTAACTACATTAAAGTAATATTATTCACTACTTTTTAGTTACCAAACTCTAAATTATTATGTGTAGATGAGTCAATCTACATTTGTGATGAAACTCCAATTGTCTCAATATACACACTATTCTAAGTCAAATAAGTAGTAATAGGTAGGATCTAAGTACTTCTTACACACTTGATCTGCCTGAGTTCTAAATCATTTTGTGTAGATGAGTCAATCTATATATGTGTAGAAACCTTGATCTACACAACATTTTTAATCAAGTAAGTAGTAATAGGTAAGTAGATGTCATTTGTGGACCACCCTATTATTTTTTTATATTTTTACATTATGTGTAGGTGGATACCTTCCCACTCTTATTCTCCATTTAATTCGTGTTTCTCAAATCTACACAGTTGATCAGGCATCTGATACATTATTTTCATGATTCTTCACATACAGCATTACATTCACCTTATTTTATCCATCATATTATCAACATGAAAATATATAAACCATTACTTTACAATCATGAAATGATATTACAATTATTAATTTGTTCTGAAAATTAGTGTTTATCCTTGATTTTATTTAGTTTGGTCTTAATTTTGTCAAGAATTCCAAAAATTATAGAGAGCAGCAAGGCCTTGTAACCTATGTAAATTTTCAGTTCCATATTGACAGTGATTATCTTTCACAAACTATCATGAAATATATGTTTTTCACTATTTCATTGTAATAAAATGACATTGTTGTTGATAATTAGTATTGATACTATGTTTTAAGATTTGTTTTCATTCATTTTGGTCAATATTTTATGGAATTACTAAAAAATTACATAGGTACAACATGTCAATACAGTATCTAACTTTTGTTGTTTTTTACATGGAGGTCACTATACAATATTGCATGAATGGTACCATAATAGTCATTTTATAATCATGAAATGGTATTAAAATTATTATTTGATACCTATTCTTTATGTTTATTTTTCATTTTATTCGTTTATGCCATCAATTCATTGAGAAATCCAAAAATTATTGAGGTGATTAAGGCCATAAACTTGGTAATTTTTTAGTGTCATAATGACAGTGATCCTCCTGTCCAAACAGTGATGAAATATATATTTCTCAATGTTTTACTGTAATGAAATCGCATTTACATTGATAATTATAATTAATAATATGTTTTAAGTTTTGGTTTTGTTCATTTTGGTCATCATTTCATTGACTTGCTATAAAATTACATAGGTAGAACACGCCAATACAGTCACTAAATTTTATACGGTTTTTATAATATGAAGGTCCTTACACAATATTACATGAATTGTACCTTAACCATTACTTTCTAATCATGAAAAGATATTATAATTATTAATTTGTTTTTATAATTAATGTTTATCCTTGATTTTATTCAAGTTGGTCCTAATATCATTGAAAATTCCAAAAATTATAGAGAGCAGCAAGGCCTTATAACCTATGTAAATTTTCAGTGCAATATTGACAATGATCCTCTTACACAAACTGTCATGAAACATATATTTGTCACTATTTATTGTAATGAAATTGCATTGTCATTAATAATTAGTATTGATAATATGTTTTAAGTTTTGTTTTCATTCATTTTGGTCAATATTTCATGGAATTACTATAATAATTACATAGCTAGGTACAACATACCAATACATTATATCTGAAAATCAACTCTGGTTGAGTACGACAAAAATACGTCACTTTTTTGTCCTGTATTTTACAAATCATGGGCTGTATTGGGTTGATTGCACAGTTTATTATTTTGGGTTGAAAATCAACCTTCAAATTCCGTCAACTCACCGCCGATTCCAGGAACATCAAGAAACTCAACTGATTCCTCTCACCCGTTGAAGATGTTTTCCTGCCAATGCCCACCATACTAATTGATTTTGACAGTGTTTTTAGCACTCACAAATATTTAGCACCCTTTTTTATTTCAACATGCTCTTAGAATCATAAAAATAGCAACATCACATATGGTACACTTATAAAGTCTTTTTGTACCATCACAAAACTGAACTCATGTGATATCTGACACCAAAAATCTGAGTGAGATGTATTCATTTTTGCACAATGTACAAATGGTTGACTGTTTTAGATTATTTGGAACCCAGGTCACCACAAAAATACAGGTGGATGTACCAATGAATGTGAAGGTCATTTAATTCTTGTTCTGTAGTGTAATTTAGACAAAACTTAGCTTCTGTCTCACCTCCAATCATCCATTGCATGTATTTTTTATTTTTATTTCACCATTCTTGATTATTTTTAATAAAACATCATATATTCAATTGATTTTTTAATGACATTATTGTAATCAGTAGAATCAAAAATACACAATATAATCACACGTACTGACACTTAGGTATGATCTATTACAAACAATATGCACAAAATTAAGAGTACTGATCAACATACATTTTTTCATTTACTCATTTACTGATTATTGTATTTATATACTAAAAAGTTATTACATCAACTTGATGATTCAACTGATTTGTTTGGTAGCACTGAATTTTCCATAAAATTTTACTCATTGTTACAATTTTTTTTCAAAAAAAAAAACAAAATTTAAAAAGAAATCACAAGATTAAAAAAATCAAATACTCAATCAAAAATAGGCAAAAAATCACTTCCATCACTTGTTGTTGTAAAATGATATGACTGTATTAAAATTCTTCATTTGTGATTTTTATTTGTAAATTGCATTCCTATATTTTTAGAACACTTGAGGATGGATTTGTACCATTTTTTAACTTTTTCTTTGAATGAATGAGGATAAAATATCATCCTTTACATGTTTGATAATCCCATAAAGACAAAAATTCAGAATAAAACAAATAAATAATTTCAAGTCAATGATTAGAGCTTGTCATAACATGAACGATTGATATAAAAATCAAATCATCAAATTTGTTTGGCATTGAAAATATCAATGAATTGTCATCACCAACTATAAGATGTATATTTCATACATGAAAGCCAATCAAGATTTCAGGAAAATATGAATCAAGTACCTAATGACAAAATCTGCAAATTCTTTCTAATGTTTTGATATTTTAAAACACATTTTTGTCTTAAAACATCAACACAAGGAGAGATTGGAAACAAAATTTCTAATTTTAATGAATGTCATCTCCACAGCACATGAACAAAATGTTACAAATGTCAGATAATCAGAGTTTTTTTTAATACATGTCACATTATATTGTAGACGACACAAAAAGTAAAATATTTTTCGATGTGTATTTCATGTTTTTCTGTTTCATGTATGTATAAATAAATAGATATATGATGTATTAATGTATGCATGCATTTACATCCACAATGTATAAATGATACATGTGCATGAAATAAGTCTTGGATAGTTACATCATATGTAAACCAAGATTATTTTTCAAATCATGATT